>OZ012660.1:63946739-64045201 GCA_963942545.1 Oxycera nigricornis | reverse complement strand
GAGTGACCCTTATTTTTCAAAGTCTTTAGTTTTTAATGCACAGGTTTTAGTTTTGTTCATTTGCTTCTTAAACACTTGGAAATCCCTATTTGGAATACGGTAACCCGTGCCGACTTGCATTGAATCATGCTCATAAAAGTTGCGCGGAAGTAGCGGCGCGTATTCGCGGTATTTGTTATTTGCTCTCAGTTATTTTCGTGAATAGCACGTGATTTCTCGATAAACAAATCGTCCATTCAACGCATTCGCACACCGAGTAGAAAAGATAGAGCGGAATCTATAAAATCAGATTTTCAGAAAAATATGCCTGAAATGGTCACCGTTCACTAGGATGGGAAATTATTACCTGGACTGGACGTGAAAAGTTCTAAAGAAAAACGCCCGGCAATTCTTATTTCATTTGGAAAAAATGAACAACTTGTAATGTTTCACAGCCGCTAGGTTGACCGCCTCTGAGCTGCCTCATGGCCAAGAAGTCATAACGGGTGTTCAATCGCGGCAGGCCCCGAAAAAAAAGAAAAACAGCTAGCGACCGGATTCGACCGGCGGGATTGGATTGAAGCGGTTGATCGGGTCGTGTTGCGTGTGCGAAATGATCCATTTTGAAGAGACGAACGTTTGGGATACTTGAGTGAATGCGGATACGATACGATATAAGCTGAGGTGACTAGTGCGCCAGCCAGAGGAAGCCCCCTAAGCGAGGTGATTATGACCTAGTAATTTTTTTTAGCAAAACGGTAGATTCTAAAGTTCAGAAGGATGCTTCAAATCCTGACTTAGAAACGCAAGGTCCAGTTATGACAAGAGAAGCTTTATTCGAACGCCAAATAATCAAAATAACATAAAACGGCGTAGTCTGTCTTCGAGTCAGCAAATGGCTGCAGTATCGACAGAATATCCCAATCAATTTATCGACCACCAATAACGTGTTGTAAATATCCGAATTAAAATAACATTGAGAACGTTGTAATTTTTTTAATAAATCATTTGATTTGAAAAAAATTAAATACACACATATATATAATCCTGAAACAGTTTTTATTTAATTCGAAAAATTCGCTATCTTATTGATTCGAGCAAATAATTCTAATGTTATTTAGGAGGCGCTCTAATGCAGATTCAATAATATTTTATCAACTAAATTGCTGTAATATTATTTTTGTTTGTAATGTTAAAAGCTTCCCAACAATGCTTTGAAAGAAAGTTTCATCAAATTTTGTACACGTATGGCAAAAGAAATGAAATTGTTAATATTTTATAAATCGAAATGAAAATTTGCGGTACGCAAAAAAGAAAAAAATACAATATAATATGAATGAAAAATATATATATATTTTATCAATATTGTCTTTGAAATTTCTAATTCTAAAGAAACATGAATAGGTTAGATTCTAATTGAGATCGCGTTAAAAATGAAAACTAAAAACAGTTATATAAAACAGTGATTTCATTTTATTTAAACTATGATGTAAGACAATTTATCGATTTATGATTATTATTTCTGTATTTGGTCTTATAATGATACGGAAAAAACATGCAAAATATAAAAACTCGAAGGGAGTAGACAATATTGATGACACATACATAATTAAATTTTCAATAATACTAATGTTATATGATAAGATTAAGTAATATGTAGTTTTAAACAAAAAAATAACTTGTTGATTGCTGAAAATTGATGGTAATGAGGTAGTTAAAAGTGGACAGGAAAAATATTAGTGAAATTATGAAAAGAACAAACAAATTATAAATATATAAATTAATGGTAACAATATTGAGGCCGATTGATGTGAATGAATAAATTTAGGCTAGACGCCTAGAATAGGAGAAGAACAAACAAATTATAAATATATAAATTAATGCTAACAATATTGAGGCCGATTAATGTAGATGAATATATTCATATTGAACTAAAGTATTCAGAGTTTGAGGGCTCTCCCTTTTTCATGACCTCAATTGCCAGCAGATAGAGGAATAACTCGGCCAAGGTAAGGAATTAGATAGACCTAGCGCGCATGAAATATGCGACTGCGCAAGCGCTGGGTCAAGGTAGGGTGGGACCAAGCAGACACATCTGCGCCTGATGAGCTCCACTGAAGTTCAGCTTCTGAACGGAAGTGACACTGCCGCCCAAAAGATTTGTTTGCTCGTGCCGTAATAGGTTTTTCCTTTTCTTGCGGGTATTCGGGTTCTCGGTGCGCGAGTTATATTTCATGCGATGTTAATTCACAAAAAATATATATTAACCACACTTGGTTTTTTAAATGAAACACTTTATTTCACTATATTATTAACACTTTGTTTCACTTTATTTAATGACAATTAACTTGAATAGAACTTTTGGTAATAACTTGTGAACCGAATGATATAATAACTTTGACTGACTGACCTGAATAACAACTAACAACTAGTCTTGACGATTGATTAATAACAACTGACAACTGTGACTGATCCGAATGACATTTGAATAATAACTAACTTGATCTAGATGATCAATATGTATTTATATCGTTGAGGACAAAGAACTCAAAATTGCTTAGTTGCAATTTTGATCAAGGGAATAAAAATATAAGATCAGCATTCTATGAAATATGATATCATAAGATACATCAGCATAAATATGAGATGATGCAGTTGTGTAAGCAATGATTTGATACGTTAGTGTAAATAGTTTATAGTATGAATCATTTATTTAAGAAGAAGAATGTGTCTTACAGACTAACATAATCCAATTACAAGACAATTAAAGTAAAGAAAATGCAAAAATTAAAAAAAAAAGAAAAACATAATATAGATTAAACTAATTAGTTAAAAAACATTTTACATTCTGCTTATGAATGTAGAGTGATTGAGGAAACGGACCAAGTCACAGATTATTATGGTTTCGAGGGAGTCGCCACATCGGCGAATGGTACAAGGTCTCAGTCCTAGCATAAGGAACTGTAAATATGGTGTCAGATCTGGCAGGGCATTCTGAAGTACGATACTCTAACCAATCAGAGAGGTTAGAGTTTAATTGATGATGGTGAAGCCGAAACAAAAAAACATTCATCTAAAAAGAGTCTGCGGGATTGTAAAGTAGGAAGTTGCAGCAAGGAAAGTCGCTCTTCATATGGCATATATGGAATTTTAAATTTAAAGATAAGGAAACGTATGAATTTGTGCTGCACTGATTCAACCATAGAATCTAGATATTGGTAGTGTGGTGACCATACTTGTGAGCAATAGTCAAGGATTGGTCTTACGAGGCTAGTGTATAGGTTGACCGAGGAAGAAATGTCAGTAAACATACGAGTGTGTCTTAATGCGAATCATGTGTTATGTCAGCAGTATCATCATCTGATGATAACTCTAATCTACCCAATATTGTAACCACATTGTCATTAAAAGATGAAACATTTGATAAACAGAATATTATGACAAATAATAAAATCGATATGATTCACTCATCTATCGAACTAAGAGAAATGCTTAAGAAGATAAAAGATATCAAAGCATAAACAGTTCGATGATGCATGAATTATCGCAATCACAGAAATACATGTGATTATGCGAGGTAATAAGTTAACATATTAAGTATTAGGAAGTTAGTCTAATTTGTATCGTCTAACAACCAAGACCCATATTTTTAAAAGAAATAAAAATAATATTTCGATAAAAGTGTTTAATTAAAATACTTTTAACTGGTCCAGTCACGGTAGTCCCGGTGCTTATATTAATCCGCTTCAAGGAAATAACGCAGTCACCAAAATATCAGCATTTTGCTTCATATATCCGTCTCAAGGATAATAATATAATACTCGTATAAAGTGAAAATAATAATAATTTATAAAAAACTCAAAATACTCAGGGTGTAGAGAATTGAGAAAATTTTAAGATATCTTCCCTTCCATTCCCTGTAAAACCATCTACTGAGACCGGTAGATTCGGATCTAGATCAGTGTAATAATGTAATAATAATAAATAAAAAACGAAATAAAACACTTATCATTGTTAACATGGCTACTACAAACAAAATCAAGCCGTCGATATTAACGGACATAACAGCCCAATCAATAAATCCAACACAACCATATCATCCAACACAACCAATGAAAACTCTACAAATAGATTCATTCAAATTCGCGAAACCAAACTTCGATGGAGCACGAGAACAACTTAAGACGTTTCTGGTTAACACTGAGATATTAATGGCAAGTCTACACGGATATGACCAAATGGCATACTTAACCATCATTCAAATCATCAAATCGAAATTCATAGGAATGGCACAAATAATTATTAATATTAACAGTAATGCCAATACATGGCCTGAAATACGTGTGGTATTAATCTCAAATTTTAGTGATAAGTTAAATTCTCTGCAACTGTTAGATAGGTTAAGATCTTTTGAGTTCAAGAGTAGTGTACTAGAATTTTACAACCAGATCCAAAATAATTTACACAGACTAAACATTAACGCCGAATTGGAAGGCAAAAGTCATGAAATTGTAGGAAACAGAAGAGTAGCGCTAGAAGTATTAAAAAATAAAGTTAAAGAGCCAATTCGAAGTGTTTTGTTTAGCAGAAATCCTCAAAGTATGGTGGAAGCACTAACAGTCTTAACTGAAAGTAATTATTTGAATTACTGAAATCGAAACCGAAACCTTAATAATAATATTAATAACAATTCGAATTTTCATAAAAACAAATTTCACAACAATGCACGTTCTGAAAATAATAATTATAATAAAATTTTTACTCCTCATCAAAGTTCATTCTATCCAACGCCACAATTGTTCGGATACCCTTAACGGAATTCTGGTCAACGATGGAAAATTCAATGAGAAGAATATAACTATGATATTGAATATATCAAGGGTGAAGAGAATTTTGTTGCAGATTGCATCTCATGACCCGTAATAAATATGAATAAAACAAATAACAATTGTAATACTGATAATAATTCCGTACAAGCAACATGTCACAGGGCAGAAGAAGATAATACTAGATATAAACAAATAAGTGAAAGACCTTTAAACATTTTTAAAACACAAATAATAATAAAACAAGGCAATCAAAATACAATTAAGTTAGAAAAACATTTCAATGGAACTAGAAAAGTATTTATATCAAAACAACCTGATGAAAAACTTTATAATTATATACTTAAAAATCATTTACCCACCAAAGGCCTTGTTGGTATCTATATCCCAAATGAAAATTCATTTAAACAATTTCAAGACACATACTTAAAATGGATTGCACCACACAATCCACACAAAGCATTAAACACATACCTTTCTGTAAATGATAAACCCCAACTCATAATAACAGACAATGAATCTGCTTTTCAGTATAACGTAAAATATTTTCTACAAAACGAGAATATTGATATTCATTTGTGTACCCCCGGTAAAAAGACAGGAAATAGCGACATGGGAAGATTTCATAATACATTAAATGAATATTTAAGATTAATGATTGAACAAAACAAACAGGACCAAACTAAACCTGTTTGCGTACAAGAAGTAACTAAATTTTACAATCAATCCATTTACAGTACAACTAAGGAGAAATCACTAAACTTAAAAAATGGTGGAATATTACCTGACAAATTCCCTGACATAAGAAACGGAATAGAAGGGATACAAAAGAAACGACTCGATTACCACAACAAAAATAAAAAAGACTACGAATATAACCCTAAATATATCAAAAACATACAAGGTAAAACTAAATTACAGCCTTAATTTGAACATAATAATTATAAAATACCTATCCATAAAAAATTACTTAAACGTAAAGAACAATATCAATCATAGAATATCATTATAGGATTTATCCTGCTCTTTGCTGTATGTTTTACAATCACATCGGGACAACAATTGGAAATATCTGAAGTACCTTATGGCAATGGCTTAAATCTAATTCGACTACAGGAAATAAAAATAACAGCAAACTTTACAAAGGTTATCCACGTAATATACTTGGAAGAATACGAAAAAATGGTACAATATATCGAAAACTCAATTCCCCCCACATTCGCCCAAACTCATTTGCAGTACAAATCCCTGATAAACAAAATTAAAGATAAACTATATGAATTGCAGCCTCATGACATAAAAAAACGAGGATTAATAAATTTATATGGAAAATTTTTGCACTGGTTAGGAGGAACAATGGACGACAACGATAGGCAAGATATCGAAGAACATTTTAAAGTAATTGATAAAAATATTATTTCCATTGCAGATAATTTAAACAAACAAATAATAATTAATGTGGGATCGGACCTTTAATCGATGGCTATGCGCATGTCCACCCCACCCTCTCTAATGAAGGTGTGCTGCTTAGCGACCGACAGCGATAAAAATAAATTGACAGTTAAAAACTAGGAGGCAAGGCGTGAAGAAGTTCAACTGTTATTTTCTCGTTTTAATAATACTCCACGAACAAATTACCTACAATTGGAGGCTCAACCGGGATCGTGAGTTCAAAGCAGAAAATTCGGTGTGAACAAAAAAGGAAGGACAGTAAAGTCGAAAAGTAGTGAAGTTGTGAGTCGCTAGGCTCTAACGTATCAAGGTGTAAAAGTCGAAGACGCAGTTTCGTCGAAAAGTTGAAATAACGTTGAAAATCGCGGGCATCAGTCGTTAAACGGAGTTACCGTGATATTCACATCAGACGAAAACGTTATCAAGACGAATTACGAAGTGTTGTGAATTTTTCAATAGTGATTTTGTCAAATACTCAACAATGGCCGCCAATGACGATAAGCATAACGAGGTTGCCGCTAACGTAGAAAAGGATGCCGATAAAACAAAGAACGCAAAGAAGAAGGATGGACTGAGCGGCGACAACGGAGATTTCTTTAAAAAACGGCGAGTCTCGTAAAACAGATAACGAAAGGCCAGCGAAAAAGTCAACGATAGTTGAACTAAGACAGAAGCTTCAAGAATTAGGATTAACCACGACAGGCAAGAAGGGCGAGCTGGAACAACGCCTGAAAGCAAACGAACACGAGGTTAACAACGAAGAAGAGTTTGATAACGATGATATTGAACGGAACAACGAAGATTCTGAAGACGACGATCAAACGATGATGCGAAAATCGGAATCATCATCCGAAAGTGACGAAGACGAAGAAGCGATGACTCGTGCTCGCGATCTACGAGACAGACGAGAATGCCGAAGCACACGCGATGACAGAGACCGAAGACAAGTGAGACAAATAGATGTACGCACCGACGTGAGACCGCCGTACAGTGCAGCGAATCTCTTTACAATAAAAGACGTCGAAGGATGTATTTCGCATTTCTCGGGAGACGATAAGCTGCAAGTCGAAAAGTGGATAAAAGAATTTGAGGACACGAGTGCGTTGTTCGAGTGGAACAATTTGCAAAAAGTGATTTACGCGGAAAAATTATTGTGTGGTTCGGCAAAACTATATATCGCGTTACAAAAAGGAATTTCAACGTGAGGACAGATGAAAAAACTGCTTATGCGTGAGTTTGAAACAAAGTTGAATAGTGCGACGATTCATTTCCAGCTTGAAATGCGTAAGAGACTATTGAACGAGACGCCGCGACAGTATGTGTACGCTATGACTACGATCGCTGATCAGGCAAACGTTGAGGAAGATGCTTTGATACAATTCATAATCGATGGTGTATCAGATGACGATAGCGGTAAGGCAATCCTCTATAATTCCGATACGATCACAGAGTTGCGTAAAAACATAGAGCGCTACGACCGGGTGAGAGAAAAATCCGGCAAGGATCCGAAGAAATTGCAAGCAAGTAATAAGTCGAAAGAAGGCGAAAAAAGTGATAGAAAAACGAAACAGAAGAATGACATGGACTTAAGATATTTCGGGTGCGGTTCAAACGAACATGTCGCACGAGAATGCCCTGATAAAGATAAAGGTCCAAAATGTTTTAATTGTAATCAATTCGGACACATCGCGTCAAAGTGCGAGAAAGAAAAATCTGAGAAGACGACAAGGAAAGACCGCAAAACGAATGCAGTGAACGTGATCCAGCAGTTGGCAACGGACGACGAGATTATTGATGAAATAAACAATATTCCAATACGCTCGATGATCGATACAGGGACAAGCCGGTCGATGCTGCGACGCAGCGAATATCAGAAGATAAACAAACCGCCGTTACGCCCAAGCACGAGTACGTTCCAGGGTTTTGGGAGTGCGTTAGTTAAGGCTGACGGAGTTTTCCTTACGGTGATTACGATCCACGGCGAAACGTACAACGCCGACGTATACGTTGTGCCCGACTACGCCATGAGTCAATCTTTGCTACTCGGAAAAGAGTTGACGAGATGGATGGATGACAACATAAGAGGCAGGCGAGCTACAATAAAGAAGTTACCAATGAACGAGAGTAAGAAAGAAGATCACAAGAAAGAAGAATTGAAGAAAGAAGCAAACAGCGGGGAATAAAGTGACGATAACGCAACGTATGATCTACCCGTGAACTGTGTAGAAGCAACCTCGGTGGATGTTGTCGATCGATATCGCGACGAAATCGAGAAACTGATTGAAGAGCATACGCCGCGAAGAGAAGTGCAGACGGATGTAGAGACGAAAATTGTGCTGCAAGATGAATTGCCTATCTGCTTGAGACCACGAAGATTAGCCGTCAAGGAAAAGGCTAAACTCAACAAACAGGTCAACGAGTGGCTGCGTGACGGAGTTATCCAGTCAAGCAAAAGTAAATATTCAAGCCCAGTCGTAATAGTACCAAAGAAGAATGGTGAGTACCGAGTTTGTGTCAACTACAGGCAGCTAAACCAAAAAATAATCAGGGATCGATTCCCAATGCCGCTGATTGACGATCGTATCGACACACTTGCGAACGCTCAAATGTTTTCGGTATTGGACTTGAAGAACGGATTCTTCCACGTGCCGGTTGCAACGGAGAGTCAAAAGTATACGCCGTTTGTAACACCAGATGGACAGTATGAGTTTTTGAAGACGACCTTCGGACTATGCAACAGTCCTACATCGTTCCTACGATTCGATAAAAGTAGTATATACACACAACAATACCCACTTCAGCCCAGGCACATGTCAACATTCATCTCGTACCTCAACATCTGTACGATCCATTCAGCACGCTTCTAGGCATGCATAGAACCCCATCCAACTGGTGCGCATGAAAGCTCATCCAATTATAATTGGGTGTCCAATTACAATAGTTGAATGAAAAACTCTTTCTTTGTTTACAAATAGCCAGACGCGGTCGAGTTGTTACTGATCTATTAATAACGCCGCCTGGTTATTGCCCTGTGGTGTACACTGATACTTAAATCAATTATCGTTACTCATAGCTCATATCGATAAAGTAGGTTGAAATATGAGTACTATGAGCAAACGAAGGAATGATGAAATATATAGAAGAATGTGGGAACCTAATCCCTTTAATTTGGATTGGTTGATTCGAGTTTTAATGTAAGCACTTTTGTTATGCATTTAGAATTACAACTTACATTGTATTTAGAGAAGGGAAAGAATAAGTAAATAGAATATTGCATAAATTAGAGAACTCAATAAAGAAAGACAAGTCTGTCTAATAGACTCAAAGCTGGTTGCTGTTTCATTTTAGCAACTGCCTCCTTCCGGCAAAGTTTTGAAGATTAGACTTTGCCTGGTAAATTTGGCAAACCCTACTTCGACTTGTATCCAGACATGCCTTTTAGTGGCATATAAGAACATAGTAATATCGGCTGCTTGAACATTGTCTCCGCGCCAAATATTTGGCAATCTTCAGAATACCGGTAGGTGGTTTTCTCTTTTTCGAAGATATTTGAGTTTTCTATCTACACGTTTACCCCTCACATATATTTAATAGCAAGAAGAACTGCATCACCCTGTACCAATATAGAGCCAGGAAAAACGACGGAAATAAGCAAACAAATTGCTATGGCGATCCTATAACTCAACAAGGTAAAGCCTCAATTTAGAGAATTATGTTTGATTGGAATTTTTTCTATTGTGAAATTTGTGGATTTGTGGATCAATGCAAAAACTGTAGGTAAAAACCTTTGTAACGACATTAAAGAAGGCAATGAGATAGAACTAAAATCGACATTTTCATCAGTTTGTAGAAACCTAATTACAAACCTGATACAACGGCTGAACGCCGCAAACATATTAGTAAAAATTGAAGACAATATCATCTACACAGAAATGGCAGAATTTAACATAGAAAGTGCAATCAAGTTCATACCAACATTTGATGGGAAGTTCTCTGAACTAGAGACATTTTTAACTATAATCAAATTAATAGAGAAAAAATTATCGGCAGAAGGTAAAATAGAGTTGCTGAATCTAGTTCTACACATTAAACTCGACACAAATGTGAGAACAGCAATAAACATTTCATCAATTACTAGTATCAATAATTTAGAAACAGAGCTACGACTCAAGTACAAAAATAATAAAACTGTACCCCAAATACATACACAGCTCGCAAGCATAACCCAGAAACGCATGCCCATAACGGCATACAAAGACAAAATATTATCTTTAATAAGTGATTTAAACCAATTACAAATTGGCACGTTAGGTGCAGATGTAAACCAAGCTGCTAAACAAGCAATCCAGAGCATAAACGACACATATGCTCTTACCATATTCAAGAATGGTTTAAACGATCAAATTAGGGACACTGTGTTCGCAGCACGACCACAGACTTTCAGTGAAGCTATCACATTGGCCAATGAAATTGAGAACAATGAATCTCAACCACCAACCATTATGTACGTAAATAAAAATAAGAGGTACAATAATTTTAATGCCAGAAGGCATAATAACCACAATGGTTATAAGAATAGAAATGACAATCGTGGAAGTTACAATCAACCACGCAATAATTTTAATAATAACTCTTTTAGAGCGTATAATAGATACAATGATAGAAATTCTAACCCTACCAGAAATTTTAATAGAAATAAATTTGATAATAATACAGGAAGATATAATAACAATATCCATAATAACAGATACAATACGAGAAGGGTAAAATTGATAAACAACCAGGGAAACGTGACAAGTTCCCGAGAGGAATTAGGCAACCTCCCGGAAGAAGCATAGTTTTTGAAGCCAAAACAAAAAACAGTAATAAGTACACTCTAGAAAATAATGTATACAGAATAACGGGTATGAGCACAAACTATATAAAAATATTTAACAAAAATGAACAATGAAAAATGAAATCTACAACTATTAATAGATACTGGAGCCGACATCTCCATATATAAAAGTAATAATTTAAGTTCATATGATATACAAGCACAAAACAGGTGCAAACTCATGGGCATAACAAATGAAACTACAATGTCACTCGGAACTATCAAACTAAACTTCAACATTGAAGAAATTATTATATCAAATACATTTCATGCGGTAGATGATAAATTTCCTATCGAAATTGATAGCATTATAGGACGAGACATGCTAATCAAGTATATGTGCAAAATTGACTACGAAACGTATACCATATCCTTCAGTACACAAGACAGAGATATAGTGTTACCAATGTACACTAGAAAAGCTAACATGGCACACATAACAATTCCCGCAAGAACAGAAGTGATAATACCCATAGACGTAGACAGATCGGAAGACAGCATAATACTAAACAAAGAAATCGAAAAAGGGATATTCTTAAGCAATTGCATAATTCCAGCGAAAGGTGTATGTCATGTGAAAATACTCAATACTAACGAACATGACATAACTCTGAAAAACTTTCAAACAGAGGTAGAACCACTGAGGAATTATGACGTATTAAAGACAAGTCGGAAATTTGACAAAAAACGATTAAACGAACTATGAAACGTAATTAATACCAACAGTCTCGATGAACAAGCAAACAAGAGCTTGCAAGAAATTATTATGGAATACCAAGACGTTTTCCATCTGGAAGTTGAATACCTCACAAAAAATAATTTCTACCAACAAAAACTGAACACTTGCGACGAAAACCCAGTGTACATAAAAAATTATAGATTACCACAAACTCAGAATGACGAAATTCTTAGGCAAGTACGGGAACTAAAAGATAATGATATTATCGAACAATCCACAAGCCCGTACAACTCTTCATTGTTAGTTGTACCTAAGAAAAGCTCGGATGACACCAAGAAGTGGAGATTAGTCGTTGATTTCAGAAAACTAAACGACAAACTGGTGAACGATAAATTTCCATTAACAAGGTTAGAAGACGTCCTAGACAAACTAGGTAGGGCAAAGTACTTTTCAACCTTGGATATGACTAGTTCGTTCCACCAGATTGAGCTAGAAAAAGAATCAAGACCTTTAACCGCTTTTTCCACCAATGATGGACACTACCAATTCAAAAGATTACCTTTTGGATTGAAAATATCATCAAACAGCTTCCAAAGGATGCTCACTATTGCCTTAACTGGTCTAAGCGACTAAGCATTCTTATACGTAGACGACATCATGGTTTTCGGATGTAGCATGAAACATCATAATGAAAATTTAAGAACAGTTTTACAGAGACTTCGTAAGTACAATTTGAAGTTAAATGCAAATAAATGCAAGTCTTTAAAATCAGAAGTAGTGTATTTAGGACACCTTATTACAGCAGATGGTATAAGAACAGACCCTGCTAAGCATGAAGTAATCAAAAATTATCCCATCCCAAAGACCGCGGATGACGTGCGAAGATTTGTAGCTTTCTGCAACTATTATCGACGCTTCATACCAAACTTTTCAGAAACGGCAAAGAGTTTGAACTCTTTTTTAAAGAAAAAAGCACCGTTTGTTTGGGAAGAAGAACAGCAAAGAGCATACGAACTTTTAAAACGCAAACTGATTTCACCTCCTATACTTCAATACCCAGATTTTGAAAAACCCTTCATACTTACTACAGATGCGTCAAATTTCGCACTATGTGCTATACTATCACAAGGAGAAATTGGTTCAGATCTACCAATCTCGTACGCGAGCAAATCCTTAAATAAGCACGAATTGAATAAACCTATCATAGAAAAGGAACTATTGGCGATACATTGGGGCATAAACTTTTTTAGGCCATATTTATATGGACGGAAGTTTATAGTCGTATCAGACCACAGACCTTTGGTATCATTGTGTACACATAAAAATCCATCTTCAAAACTTACTAGAATACGTCTAGATCTATCGGACTACGATTTCGAGATCATATACAAAAAGGGTAATATAAATACAAATGCGGATGCGCTGTCAAGAATACAAATGAACCCTGAAATGCTAAAATCCATGATACCTCCGACAAAAGATGAAAACATTAGCAAAAAGTTATTGGTAAAATTGGTAAATTGGTAAAACGAAAAAGGTACAAAGTGAAAATAAAAATACAGAAATCGAAAAGCAAAGTGGCAACCAAAACGAAGAGATTGATCACCTCCATGCGTTTGATTGCACTTCTTTGTCAGATATTAAAGGGGCGATGAAACTGAAATTTTATTTGCTAGCTAGCAAGAAAAGCAAGAAAGATGATAAATTAAGTTTTTAAATAAAACTCTTCGAGTTATAAGTTATTGAGATCGTATGATCTCGTTTAATACCAACTTAAGGCTAAATTTCTTAATTCTATTATCCACCAGGAAACCTTCTGACGCGCAGGTCAGGGTGGACGGAAAATTCCATTACATGGTGTTTTAACTAGAGTTGGGTCGTTCCGGACACACATAGTTCGCGGAGACATGTCCACTGCTGGAACTATATGACATAGTTCCGAAAAGTGACATGTAACATGTCCGAATATATTTAGAACTAGCGCATACAGCACAGCCAAACCCAATCTAGTCCGGTCCCGGTGTCGGATAATGTTTATATGGAGCTATCTCAATTTTAATCCGGAGACGCCTGTGGAACTTTTGGACCTGGAGTTGTTTGCATACTATCACATTTGAATGGAACTATCAAGTCCGAAGTCCAGACATGTATTCAAGAGCACACAGTTCCGTGCGATGCGCAAATGTTTGATAACGATTGAGCGTGGAGATTGATATGCTTGGTGCAGTATGTATGTACATACTTACATGCATTGTGTGTATATGGAATGAGAATGAATATTATGTATGCATTCTTATCTTATATTTCGTTTTTGAAACTCCCAACTCACGAGTAGGTATTTCATCTGTTTGTTGTTTGTGGTATTAAAAACTACTGTTTCACACGCCATTGAGAAAAGCTAGTTGTATTCAAAGTGTTTATTGGGTGGTCTTTATTATAGTTCTTGATCTCAAAAGGATCAGTATTGTGTACAATACAAGTTAAACTCTGTACAAAATTCCGACAATATAATTATTTTATAGTGTTGGATTTACATATATTAATATTAATAGAAACATCAGGTAAGAAAAGAATAGTTCACCCTTTAAATACATATTTTCAAAATATTTCGCTTTGAAAAAGGGCCACATTTTTTTAAGAGAAGCAGCTTGTCGGAATGGCACTACGTAGGAAAACAAGCAGTCTTTGGGATCATTTTTCTGAAGTTGAGCCCAAAAAAGCTAAATGTCAGTATTGTTCGCAGTGCATAGCTTTCACTTGTGGAAGCCTGGGAAATCTAAGCAGACATTTGAAAAGAAAACATCCAACTATTTTATTGGGTCCAGTTGAGCGGCAACCATCAACATCTTTTCAGAGTTCAACAATCAACAGTGACCAAATAACTGCAAGTGAGGTTGTTTTACCACCAAAGTCTTTTGTGCAACAAAGCCTTGATGCATTCGCACACCAATCTAGACCTTTGAATTCAAAAAGGAAAGCAACGATAGATGAACAACTTGTTTTAATGATTGCCAAGGAATATCATCCACTGAGGCTAGTAGAAGACATTGAATTTAAAAAATTTGTCACGCTTTTGTGTCCATCCTATTGCTTGCCCACCAGAAAAACAGTTTCGGAAGTGCTTTTGCCTCAAATTTATGAGAAAACTTTGCAACAAGTAAGAGTTAATATATCACTTGCCTCATCAGTTTGCTTGACAACGGATGCCTGGACATCTATCAATAACAGAAGTTTTATTGCTATAACGGCACATTATATTGATACTGAGAAAGTGATATTAGTGTCCAATTTGCTAGGTTGCCTGGAATACGATGGAAGTCATACAAGCATCAATTTGTGCAACTTTTTGAAGTGTGAAATAAAGAATTGGAACATTGAAAATAAGGTAGAAGTCATCGTAACAGATAACGCAGCGAATATACTCTCGGCAGTACAATTAGGAGGTTGGCAATCTATAGGTTGTTTTCCACACTTGCTAAATTTGGTAGTTCAAAATTCACTCAACAAAATTTTATCAATTGTGCAAAAAGTGAAACGTATTGTTGAGTTTTTCAAAAAAAGTTCGCAAGGCCTCTACAAACTAGAAGAAATACAGAAAAAAATGTGCATTCCAATATTGAAGCTCAAGCAAGACGTGCCAACGAGATGGAATTCCACATATGTTATGCTAGAGCGAGTGTTAAAGCTAAAAAATGCAATTATTGCTACACTGGCGTTAATTAAAAACGAGCTATCATTATTTGAAGAAGATTGGAAAGTGATAGAAGAGGTAGTACCAATATTGAAAGTCTTCTATGACATAACCGAAGAAATATCAGCTGAAAAATACGTAAGTCTGTCTAAAGTCATAGTTTATTGTCGACTTTTACGAAACTGCATCAGCCAAAAATTGATTGAAATTGAAACAGCAATGCAAAATCCTCTAGTTCGCAAATTATTGGAGGCATTACATGATCAAATATTCAAGCGTTTTCATAATATTGAAAAAAAATCAGATCTATGCTGAATGCACAATATTGGATCCAAGATTCAAAGCCAAAGGTTTTCGTGAGCAAGCTAATTTCAAGATGGCAATAGAAAACTTAAAGTTCAAACTTCGCAATACAGTACAAGCTTCAGCTATTGCAGTGCCTACTATTTCTTCTGACATTAACGTATCGACTACACCTGAATTTGCAAGTTCATCAATATGGGATGAATGTGATGCTGAAATCACCCGCATAGCTCCTGAAATTTCGAAACCGGCTGGTGTTGTAGAACTGCAAAAATATATTGAGGAACCACTCATCACTAGAAAGGATGACCCACTTATTTGGTGGAGCCAAAGAAAATGCTTTTATCCTATTCTCTACGAATATGCATTAAAACGTTCAAATGTAGTTGCAACGTCAGTTCCATGTGAACGAATTTTTTCGAAGGCAGGACTTATTCAAAATGAAAGACGAACAAGACTTTCTTCAAAGAAAATGTCTCAACTTCTTTTCATAAGTACAAATACTTAGTTTTATGAATTATACTTACCTATACCTAGTTTTAAGAATTTAATAGATTTTTAAGAAATAAACTTTAAAAACACACCAATGCCACCATTCTTAATGACTTTACTTTTATCTATGCCTAATATGCATTAGTATTCATTTTATTTTGTAGCTCCTTTTGAATTGTCGGAAATATTGTAGTTCCTCGGACATGTTGTCTGGAACTAGTTCCGACTACAAAAAGAACGATTCCATGTCCGTTCCGCCTCCGGAACTATATTTCGCACCTCTAGTTTTAACTTGTTCAAACAATCAGTTGAACAACAACGAGTTCGCACCATGTGTGATTTGAACAACAACGAGTTCACACCATGTGTTGTTTGAACAAGATCCTTAACAATTCGAATGCAGAGTTTTTAACTCTAAATGCATGCGGCAAACATCTTGCATGGCTATTATAATAATGCAAACATGTTGCACTTTATGCGTGGCTGTTACTACCCCTCCCCTTAAACTGATTCGTCCCGAATCTGTTGACGATTGAAGGCAGTGTTGTTTATGATCTTTTCGATTTTATTCTCCATGTTGAACATCGCGATCTGTGTGGTAGTCGGTGTGACAATCATTGGATTACAGATTTCGTTTACCGAGTTTGCTTCCAAACGATACTTTTCGATGTTCAAATTATTTGGCGTTTGCGGGCTTATTAATGGGTAAACCGTGGCATTATGTTCCTGGTTTTCTCGGAGATCGTGGCAGTGTCGTCATTTATAATGATTGTATTTTCGTCGATTCGATAGGAGCGATTTGGTAGAAGGGTGTTGTCTTACTTGTGGCGACGTTGCTATTAATATCATCGAGAGGCATTTGTCGAAACGGTCGTGCTTGCAAGCTTGTATATCTTGCCTTCTTTACAGTTGAACAATAGAAATGTTTCATTTTTACGTTCGGCAGCATACTTGTCTCTCTAATCTAATATAGACTACTATAACACATCTTTTTATATGTGGTATTTTGATAATACATTTAAACATATTATTGCTTATAAAACTTTTTACATTTGATGATGCAATTAATTCATTAGTCGTTATAGGTAATTCATCCTTTTTTAACAGGATTAACAATGTTTAGTTGTGGTAGTGCAACCGAGCAGACAGCGTTTATTAATAGTAATATGACCCTTTCTAAATGGTTTCTAAATGGAATTGTTTGGAATAAATTTGGGAATTTTGTATTATTAGTATCATAATAACCATGTTTCATTGAGTTAAAATGACTAGTTAATTCGTTTATTTTACCAGTTAACTCTCAATTTATTCCTACCTGCTGATTTTCGGCATCTATTAATCTAGATTGACGTTCGCCCAGTAAAAGAAAATCGTCATGATCTGGTGTACCAGCTATAAATTTAATAACAGAACCGATGAAGTCAATTGACCGCTTTTGCCTACCGAGTCTTAATGATTTAAGTAATCTAGATATTGCGTTTGCACCCGCGTTCAGTGACTCCTTTTGTTCGGATACTCCAAACATGTTTCCTAAATTAACTTTGTCCGCCCCAATTTCTTCAGAATCGGTTAGGTTATGTACTTTGAGGAAGTATAATCAAAAATTTTGCAATTGGCGGTGGCGAGTAGTGTCATTATGGAAGAGTGAAATTAACGGATGTTATCCTTGTGTACCTCCTTACCATATACTAGTAATACAGTACCTAGATCTTTTTGCACTACTTTTTTATCGTACTTGTTTGATAATTTATTTCCGCAACGCTTATTAGTTTTTACATATATTATCTGTCCCTCCCTGAAGGCTCTACTAAAAGTTTTTTGTTAAGGTGTGCGTTCTGCGTCCTTTGCGCATTTAATAACAATTCCTGGGTATTGGATCTACTCGACTTAGAAATTTCCCACAGCGAGTCAATTGGTCTTTTTTTCGTCACGGAGTGTATAGAACCATTATACCTTATTACAGCTATTTGTATGATTTCACTAATATCCGTAAGCTGCATCTCCCTTTTAATTGCCCTAGATATCTCACTTAGAGTTGAATGGAATCTCTCGACCTGTCCATTGCTTGTGCTGTGCATAGCTGGAACTTTATGATGGGACATTCCAAAGTGGTCCCTTATAAGAGATTGTATAACACTAGAACAGAATGATGGCTCGTTATCCGTCACTAATACTCTCGGATTTTTAAAGTGCCCAATTATTTTGATAATAGGTATTTTCAGATCTACTATAGAACGTGAGGCAATTTGTTCTATTGGCGCAAATTTCGAAAACTTGTCCACACATGTTAAGAAATAGTGGTTCTGTGTGATATAGATATCCATGTGCAATATTTCGCCTGGATATTTGGGTATTGGTGTAGGCTTCAATGTTTGCCTTTTTGGATACCTTTGGTATTTGGACTCTGCACAAATTCTGCAGTTTGCTACGAATTTCTTTATATCGCTGCGTAGGCTTGGAAAGAAATACGCATCGAGTATTTGGGCATAATTTTCCTTGGATGACCGATGTGCTCTATTATGCTCCAACGCAATCGTTTCAAGCTGGTCATTCTCATTAATTAAGTCCAGGACTTGTTTTTCAGTATGTCTGAAACGAGCTGAAGGAAAGTGTTGTACAATTTCCTTTTGTACTTTCCCTAGAATTTCGAGTGGACAGTGAACGCCATTTACTACCTTGGTATCAACTACTTTTTCCAATTTGGGACATAAGTTGTCGAAGTCAGGAAATTGAATTTCATGACGTAAATAACCGTTAAATAGCCTAATTGTTCTCAATTTTGTTCTTTCGCCCATTGTAAGAATAATTTGATTCTTGAAACAATTTATAGGTGTCGGGACTGACATCATGGTTTGGGACGATGAAATCTCGCTATTTGTGCAGTTCTCGCTAGAACTACTATTACCGGTAAGGTTTTGAATATATTGGCGGGACAGTGCATCCGCGACCAAATTTTCGGACCCAGGTTTGTAATGAATTACCGGTGCAAATTCTTCTATGAAGCTTTTCCAACGTTTTAGCTTCGTGTTCGGATTTCGATCGGATATCGAAAATGTCAGTGGCTGATGATCAGTGTATATATGAAGGTTATTTGCTCCATAGAGATAGTTTCTCAGAGACTGTAATGCCCATACAATAGCGAGCATTTCTCGCTCGTTGGTTGCATAATTCTGTTCTGTAGCGCTAAGTGTTCGTGACACAAATGTAATTGGGTGTTTCTCTTGGGACAACACGGCACCAATGGCCACTGATGAAGCATCCGTTGTGAGCTCGAAAGGCTTGCTAAAGTCTGGAAAACTTAAAGTTACATCTTCTGAGGCTAAAATATGTTTTAACTTACCAAAAGCTTCCCTAGCATCCTTTGATAGAGTAATTTTCTTTTTTTCTGATTTTTTTGAACTTACATTACCATTTTCTCCCCGTAATATTTCAGTCAAGGGCTTCGCTATTCTTGCATAATCGCGTATGGAGCGTCGGTAATATCCCGACAATCCTAGGAACGATCTAAGGGCTTTGACGGAAGTTGGCTCTTTAAAATTTAGAATAGCGCTCACCTTGTTCTGGGCTGTCTTAAGTCCGTTCTCGGATACGATAAAACCCAAAAACTCAAGTTCTGATTTGAAAAATTTACATTTTTCTAATGGAATGCGCATGTTCACATCGAGCAGCTTTTTTATTACGATCTGTATGTGCTTTAAATGGCTCTCAGTATCGGGGGAAAAGATCATGACATCGTCTATATAGACATGACAACGAACACCTATGTCGTCACGTAATATGTCATCAATTGCTCTCTGAAAAATACTTGGAGCGTTTTTTAACCCAAATGGCAAACGACAATATTCGTACTTGCCATTGTTGACTGAGAAGGCAGTCTTTTTCCGATCATCCTCGGCTAACAGAATTTGATGAAAACCAGACTTCAAATCAATGGTGGAGTAATATCTTGACTTACCCAGATTTGATAATATGACGGACGTATCCGGGATAGGATATCTGTCGGGAGTGGTTTTCTCATTAAGCTTCCGAAAATCTACCACGAGGCGAAGTTTAGGGTTACCTAATTCATCTACACCTTTTTTACTCACTACCCATATGGGGTTGTTGTATGGTGATGAACTTTTCCTTATTTATCCATCGCGCAGCATTGACTCTACTTCTGAGTTAACAAACTTCGTTGCGGTCATTTGGTACGGATAGCTTCTCGAATATATTGGTTCGTCGGTGGTGGTTTTTATTGTAGCCAGCACGTTGGTGTTATACGGTAATGCCTTGCTTGGATCCGCAAACACTTCCCGATTTTCCGTCATAATTTTTTGAAATTTATCTAGTACCTTTTTGGGAATACAATTCTGATCAATATTCTGAAGAAAATTTATTTGGTAATTAGTATTGAGAACAAGTTCTTTAATTCCATCTTTATAGCGTAGAGTGCTATTGGAAGAGTCAACAATTCCGTTAATTTTCTTCAGAAAATCGTAACCTATTATTCCATCGATATCGTTTATTATGGGAAGTATATAAAAGTCAGAAATTTGACCCAAAATACTTATTTGGCATTTTGATTTAATGCGAGTTTCCCCATAGATAGAGTGCACACTAAAAGCATTTTTTATCCTTGATATGCCAACTAAAAATGGAAGGTTTTTAATGTAATTCCTGTCGGCTCCTGTATCCAAAAGGAGTTTAATTTTATGTCCGTTGATCAAATCATGCTCAATATAAGGAAGGCATGCTCCCGATTCTAAAATCCTAACACCGTTGTTACTTTTTGGTTTTCCCGTTGTAAATGAATTCAACTGGTGTTTTCTTGAGAAATTGTGGTTAGAAGGTTTTGAGCGGAAATTGCTATTCCTTTTAGAATTTTGCCTATATCCAGATAATGATGGATCTACTTCCATTGGTTCGACTGGAGGTTGATTTTTATATTCCTGCTCTTTGTGGACAACTTTATATTGTGGATTTTTTCCTAAACCCTGTTCCCTATTAATATTAGAATTAGCGAACGCTGTAGCGAAATTGTACCTTTGTCTATTGGATTCCAGTTCTTGTGCGAGGGCTAACGCTGATGGTAAATCTGCTGGTTGACTCGCGAACAAGATATCCCCGATTGGCCGTTTAAGCCCAGAAACGAATATGCGCAATGCGTCGCTTCGATATTTTTCGTTCAGGGACTTTAGAACATCGCTATCGTCTCCATATTGCATGATAGCTTTATTTGTTATGGAGGTAAGCTGTTTCTCAACCACGTCGTAAAATTCAGATATTGACAATCTACCTTGTCTAAGAGTAGACAGTTCCTGCTCCAACAAATATAATGGTCTCTTGTCGGAATATGTATGGTCTAGTCGAGCAATTATGGCCTCAAAATTGAGCGGAGTACTAAATGACGACAAGACCATATCAGCTGAACCAGTAATCTTATTGCGGATTATAGCAACAGCCTGGTAATATATATCAGAGCCAGAGTATTCTTGGTATGGCTTAATCGCAGCTCTTGCTGATTGTCGCCAAGATGGATATCTTTCCATAATGCCACTAAACTCCTGCATTGATTTAGGAAGATCAAGTCTTAGGTTACAATCAACTCTTCTAGAAATGTTGATTTCCTCATATCTTTGGACGGAAGGTCCTGGCTGTTTTATCTCCATTAACGAAGCTTGAAGTTCTTGCCTTAGCTGAGTAGCTACGGCGCTAACTTCTTCAGACCTTTGGATGGACGAATCTGACTGTCTTAGCTCCCTTAACGAAGCTTGGAATTCTTGCCTCAATTGAGTAGCGACCGAAAGGGTAATCCTTTCCATCATCTCGGTGATGGCTTCAGCAGTCAACGACATTTTTAACAAAACAAAAAAAAAATTTGGAAACCACTGTCTACTCGGCTTGACAAATTTCAACACAAGATTTTCACACAACACTACAAATATGTTATACAAATTATATAAATAAAATTATAACAGCAGAATATAAAAAGTAATTTCCTAAAGTACATACATTAATCAATTTTACATTTCCTCGTTCGTTGCCATCTGATGTTGTCTGCCGATGACGATGAATTTCCCAGTTGATGTTCACTATTCCGTGTGACTTTCCCTGTAGAATTCCTAATCGCAGCTCCTTCGCACGCTCAGCGATCGAATACGTAAATGTCTGATGTTTGTATGAAGTGAATTAAACTTATTTTTCCACTTTTTCTAGGAATCACTGAATATGTTCGTATTATAAACTTCCTTTTCACAAAAAACTTTATCGCGGGGTTATGGGTATCTTTTGATATACATAGTCCTAGTACTAGGACTTCTGAACTTACGTTGGGCGCCAATTAAGTTTTTAAATAAAACTCTTCGAGTTATAAGTTATTGAGATCGTATGATCTCGTTTAATACCAACTTAAGACTAAATTCCTTAATTCTATTATCCACCAGGAAACCTTCTGACGCGCAGGTCAGGGTGGACGGAAAATTCCATTACATGGTGGTTGATCTTGTTCAAACAATCAGTTGAACAACAACGAGTTCGCACCATGTGTGATTTGAACAACAACGAGTTCACACCATGTGTTGTTTGAACAAGATCCTTAACAATTCGAATGCAGAGTTCTTAACTCTAAATGCATGCGGCAAACATCTTGCATGGCTATTATAATAATGCAAACATGTTGCATTTTATGCGTAGCTGTTACTGATATATCTATAACTAAAGAGAAAGATTTTATAGTAGTGCGCTACAGTGATAAAGTTGTAGAGAAACCAGTTTCCTTCAACGATAAGCTGAAAGTTCATGATAACAACAATGATAATTCATACACGAAATTAGTTTCTGTCATGAAGAAGTTGTTAATATATTCAAAGAACAATAGCATAAATACACTGTCTTTATCTTCTAATGATAATATATTCAGGTACATACCGGAAAATGAATTCAAGAAATTATTTAATGCGTTGCAACGGGAAGAAAGTTATAAGTTAAAAATATTAATATACAGACCGCCCATACGAATTCAAGACGTCAAAAAGCAAAATGAATTAATTACTGAGTACCACAATTCGCCACATGGAGGACATACAGGAGTACATAAAACTTTGTTAAAATTGAAACAGAGATACTGTTGGAAGGATATGAAGAAAATGGTCAAAAAACTTATAAACCAATGTGAAAAGTGCAAAATGAATAAAATAACTAAGCACACCAAAGAGAAAATGATAAAAACCGAGACTCCATCTACTAGCTTCGAGATTGTAAGCGCAGACATTGTTGGCCCGTTGAGAATTTCCAACAACTACCGATACATTCTCACTATTCAGTGCGAATTAACGAAATTTATAACTGCCATTCCCATAGAGACTAAGGATGCTACCACAGTAGCAAAAGCTATAGTAAATAAATTTATCTTATTATACGGTCATTTCAAGATTCTAAAAACGGACTAAGGGACAGAATTTACAAACAGAAGAAATATGCGAGTTACTACATATAAAACAAATATTTTCAACCTCTTACCATCATGAGTCGTTAGGTGTAATAGAAAGGAACCACCGCGTATTAAACGAATACTTACTGTCCTTTGTTGATAACAACAACTGGGACGAATGGATACCTTTCTATACATTTTCATATAATACAACTCCACATATTGACACAAATTATACACCTTACGAACTGGTATTCGGCAAACTATCCTATTTACCAAATGACATTTTAAGGGATTCAGAAGAAATATACAATTTAGAGAATTACAGAAATGAATTACAAATTAGATTAAAAATGTCTCTAACAAAAGCAAAGACTTAATTGAAAAAGCTAAAATGATTAGAACAAATAAAGAACGTTATTCAAAACCATTAAACATAGAAATAGACGATCTTGTTTTTTTAAAAGTAGAGAACAGAAGAAAACATGAAAAACCGTATAAAGGCCCATTTAAAGTACTAAGTAAAAATAATGTAAATACACTATTGGAAATAGACAATAAGAAAAAATGGAAACACAATAATAGGGGAAAATAGGGGAATAACAATGTATAAAAATATAATATAAGACATGTAAAAATACCTATAATAAGTCTCGATTTTGTACCCAAACTCTCACCTCAAAAGGTTAAGGGTGTAGTGGATCTACAGATATATACACAATCAATCAGCATTTTACTATAAACTAAACCCACAAATCAATAATCAACGAGCAGTCGTAGAATATACAAATGCATAATTTACGATCACCTTGTAATGCTCACTTTGCATACTCGTTTTGCATTACACATAATCTACTCACACGAAAGTCCAATTCATGTTGTCACTAAAAATATATACATGAATGCATGTTTATACTAACCAATCGCGATCGCACTAGACTAAGCGGCGCTTAGCATTGGCAGGTGTAATGTACGACATACTTACACACAAAGTACGTATACCCTTTGTGAAGAAACCTGAGTAGTCATTACTCATGGACTATTATGAGTGTTGCATTTTAAATTAGGTCATATGGAAAAATGCTGATCGATATTTTGATTGGTAGAATGAATTTACTATATTCAATTCTTCCAGTTTTAGAGTAGAGGTTATGTATTAAGTAGAATAAAAATATTAGAGTAGGGATTATATGTTAAGTTGTAAAAATTGTATAAAAGGAAATTGTAGAAAAGAAAATATAGTCATAGTCATAGCGTACTTTTGACTCGTTTGAATTAACTCATTATTGCCGTAGTTTGGCAAAACGCTCGCGCCGTAACTTGGCTTTAGAAGCGCCTCAATTATAGCGTAACCAGTCGCTAAACAAAAAGTTAGTAAAAATATCGGCTAGCTTGGATCTTGAATCCTGCGCCAGACATGTGGCAATTAACTTGCCGGTAGGTACCCCAATATAACCCTGTTCCCTCACTAAAAGTGCGCTTTACTTATACAGCGCTAAATCACGGATCTCCCTTGAAAAATACAAGATCCGGCGTTCGGCGTCCAACACCGAGAAGGCAACAGAGAAATCTCCTACGACGAGCAATCTTTTACAATACGGTCGACATCGGCAATTTCTTCCAAATCATTCACCCTTTATTAACGCTTGCACATTTTTTTCTAAATTGTTCACCTTTTCATTAAAGCTTACCTTGCGATGTAGAATTGTAACGCAAGGTAAGCATTCAAAAGTAATAAAAGCGAAATCAATTGTAATAAGAGTTTAGTTGTATTTTGATCATCAATAAAATAAAATTATATTTTTTTTAAGTTAAACTCGTTCATTTTACTTATTTGGCACAGTCGGTAGGATAGGCGAACGGTCCATTAAAAAAAACTCGCAAGTATCGGAAGTCGTCGCGAAAGAATATCAGTGTACGATCTTCTCTCTTGAAATATCGTGTGAAAGAGCATAACACATTCGAAATCATAGCTATTTGCGAGTTTTGATAAACGCTATCATTCGAGCCGTGTTGTGCTAAGAAATAGTGGAACCAGTGATTTGTTATTGTGCACAAAAAAGTGCAATATGGAAAGAATATCGGTATTGGTGATAACAGTGTTGGTTCACAGGACCGTAGAGTTTTTACTCATCATCGCCTCATCGAAACATCATGAAGATCATCATACTCCTCAAACTGTAAGTGAGATTTGGATTCAATCATTTTCTTTCCTATCCTTTCTGTCCTGAGCTTAATTTTTAATAAAGGCAACAAAAAAATTAGGAAGACTTTTTCGAAGTAGTGAAAATATTTTACGCGATTCCAATATTGAAAGCTCCGAGCCTGGTTGCAGTTCAAATTTTTTTTCACGCTACCGTAACAAGTGACGAAAGTGATCGCCAAGATAGTGCACAGTATAC
Organism: Oxycera nigricornis; assembly: GCA_963942545.1. Taxonomy (NCBI): domain Eukaryota; kingdom Metazoa; phylum Arthropoda; class Insecta; order Diptera; family Stratiomyidae; genus Oxycera; species Oxycera nigricornis. The sequence continues at coordinate 64,019,090 of OZ012660.1, read as the reverse complement.
TGAGGAAATTGAAATTTTTGAATTTCTCCATCAAACTAATAAAATGACTAGCATTCCGACAGAAATATTTAATTCCTTGCGTATTCCCGACGCCGTAAAAGATTTGCCGCACTTTGATGGCAACCCACGGCTCCTTTACGAGTTTTTCGATAATGTTGAAGAAATATTATCACTCGCAAAATCAGCAGATGGATCTCCTTACGCGAAAATACTATTAAGGGCTATTCGCAACAAAATTATCGGATAAGCAAACGAAGTGCTGAACATGTACGGCAAACCTCTAGATTGGAATAGCATCAAAATCAATCTCACACTCCAGTATGCCGATAAACGAACAGAAACTTCCTTAATCAAAGACCTTCACAATCTACGACAAAACAGTAAAAGTCTAGAACAATTTCATAGTGAAATAATAGAGCTTCAAGCAACTCTTTTTAATAATGTTATGATACTCGAAAAGGATCCCAACGTAGTGACAGCTATAAAAGATTTATATTCAAAAATGTGTTTAAATACATTTTTAATTGGTTTAAAAGAGCCCTTCGGAGCAATTATCCGAGCAATGAAACGCGAATCGCTCGCTGTAGCATTTTTTTACTGCATTAGCGAACAAAATGTGTGTTATATGACGAATCAAATACTAATTTTAAACCACAGGCAAATTAAAATCCGTATCCACTGACTCCTTTTCAGGAAACATTGAATCTACCACCGTCGTTAACTAAACCATCCCGACCATTCCATCCAATGACTCGAATGCCATTCCAACATCAACAATTTGTCCCAACACCACTTAGGTTAACAATTTCACGAGACCCTCTCAACCCCAATTCCACAGAACAATAGCCACATCTTAACCACCTATACCTGAACCCATGGATATTGGCTCTGCATTCTCAAAGCTTAAACAACCAACAAACTATCGACCCCGGTACCCATATAATCCTAACTTTAATAATTTTAACCAACGACAACAACAGGCAAAATATGCGGTAGAGGAACTGTTTAACCTGGACGGGCCCGAAAGTAATACCGAAATTTCAAATGACGATTTGTTTGAGCAGCCTGCACAATATTATCAACAAAGTAGTCTTACAAACGAATACGAACAACACGACGAACAGGTGATTCAAAACGAAAACGAACCAAATTTTCAGATAGTAGCCTCGGAAACGTTGCAGGATACATAGACATAAAAAACACGGATTTCTCTTACCATACATCCACATATCTTCACCAGTCGGTCGTCCACTTAAAGTTCTGATAGACACTGGAGCATCCTCATCACTTATAAATCCGGAATTAACTGATCCCGCTAATTACATCCATATAAAACCAGTAACAATCACCACGGTACTTAATAAGTATCTCCTAAATGCAGAAATCATGCTCCTTAACTTCGTAGAATTTAACGAACCGGGATTCTTGCGATTTCTGATATTTAAATTCCATGGATATTTTGATGGGATTATTGGACTTGACATATTGACTCAACTTGGTGCCAAAGTTGATTTAGCAAATAAAATACTTATAACCAAGCACGCTACGATTCCCTTAGTTTTCAAGCCTAACTTTTGATCCTCAAAATTAAGTATTCCTGCCAATTTTAAGTTGATCGTAAAGTTACCAGTTGATGTTCGCGAAGGGGATATTTTTGTAAGACCCAGAGAATTGAAAACTAGCCTACACATTTCAGAAGGTATTTATAAAGCACATGACTGGCATAGCATGATCGCAATCTGCAACAGCTCAAATGAAATACCCTTACAACATGACCACCCCTTGAAAGTCAATTCATATTCTAGATACGAGTTCATTGAAATCAATAGTTTTTGCATCAATTACGAAGACGGAATTGCTTCAACAGGGCACAAGAAAGAATCTATCCGTACCGATCACTTAAATTTAGAAAGAAAAAGAAAGCTTACTGAAAATCTGCACAGAATATGAAAACATCTTCTTCAAGGAGGTTACAGATCTTTCTTTCACCAATCAGGTAAAACATGCCATCCCAACTACGGACGAAATATCAATTTATAAAAAATCATATCGGTATCCTTATGTACATAAGGAAGAAGTACGTAAACAGATCAACTACATCAAGGAATTATCCGTCCAAGTTACTCCCCTTGGAGTTCTCCCGTTTGGATCGTGCTAAAATAAGAGATGCAAGTGGCAAACAAAAGTGGCGGCTAGTAATTGACTATAGAAAACTGAATGAAAAAACGGTAACGGACAGATACCCTATACCTAACATTAACGAGATACTCGATAAATTAGGTAGATGCATGTACTTTTCGACATTGGATCTAGCGTGGGGTTTCCACCAAATAGAGATGGATCCGAAAGACGTCCCTTAAACAGCCTTCACAGTAGAAAGTGGCCATTACGAGTATATTAGAATGCCCTTTGGATTGAAGAATGCACCATCCACATTTGAACGAGTTATGGATAATGTTTTAAGGATTTACAAGGGAAAATATGCTTCGTGCACCTTGACGGCATCATAATTTTTTCAACATCTCTTCAGAAGTGTATTCAGAATCTTAGAAAAGTTTTTGACCAACTTCGCGAAGCCAATCTCAAAGTACAACCGGATAAGTCAAAATTCTTACACAAAGACATTACATTGTTGTGCTCTAAAACACATGCCATGTTGTGTTTTGGAAATGGTAGGAACGCTATGTTGTGTTACAAGATCACCATTCTTCTTTTTCTGCATGTTATACTTAGCTCTGCATTGTTCCAGAGTGATGCGCGTCTTCTTTCTATTAAATATATGTTAAGCGGAGATTGAGAAAACTCACATCTCTTTGAAGAAGGGAAAACTACCTACCGGCATTCCGAAGATTGCCACATATTTGGCTCATAGACAATGCTCAAGCAGCCGATATTTCTGTGTACCTTTTTGCCAATGTAAGGCATACTTGCACCCAAGTAGAAGTCTGTTCTTTTGCCAAATTAATCAGGCAAAGTCTGATCAAAGTTTAAATCTACCGAAAGGAGGCAGTTGCTAAATGAAACAGCAATTGACTTTGAGTCTATCAGACAGACTTAATTTTCTTTAATCAGTTCTCTCAATTTATACAATATTCTATTTACTTATTTTATTCCTACTCTAAATACAATGTAAATTTTCATTCTAATTACATAACAAAAATGCTCACTTTAAAGCTTGAATCAACCAATCCAAAATAAAGGGATTAGGTTCCCACATTCTTCCATATGCTTCACAATACTAATATTTCAACCCGTTTTATCGATATGGGCTATGAGTAATTGATTTAGTATCAGTGTACAGCACAGGGCAATAACCAGGTGGCGATATTAGTAGGTCAGTAATCACTCGACCGCGTCTGGCTATTTGTAAACAAACAGTTTTTCATTCAACTATTGTAATTGGACACCCAATTAGAATTGGATGAGCTTACATGCGTACATGCCTAGATGGAGTGCTAAATGGGTTGAGGTACGAGATGAATCTTGACATGTGCCTGGGCTGAAGTGGTTATTGTTGTATGTATATGCTTCAACATTCTTAGGACACATTGTGTCCACTGACGGTATCAAACCATGTCCGAAAAAACTCCGTGCGGTAAAAGAATTCGCAATCACAAAAACACAAAGGGACATAAAATCCTTTTTAGGTATTCTAGGATACTACTGAAAATTCATTAGAGATTTTGCTAAGCTCGTTAAACCCATGAAAGAGTGTTTAAAGAAAGGTAGGAGCGTCCAATTAACAGAAACTTATGTAAAAACCTTTGAAACATGTAAACATATTTTGGTAAACGATCCTAACCTCTCATATCCCGACTTTTCAAGGCCGTTCGTTCTTACCACTGATGCTAGCAACTACGCACTAGGAGCAGTCTTCTCCCAAGGTCCAATCGGGCAAGATAATCCTATTTGCTATGCTATCCGAACGCTAACAGACTCAGAAACTAATTATTCCACAATAGATAAGGAGCTCTTTGCAATAGTATGGGCAACCAAATACTTTCGCCCGTATCTATTCGGACGAAAATTTAAGATTGTTACAGACCACAAACCTCTAACATGGCTCATGAGTTTAAAAGAACCAAATTCAAACCTGGTCCGTTGGCGACTACGAAATCGCTTACAAAGCACGCAAACAAAACACGAACGCGGACGCTCCAAGTCGCATAAGGCTTGACGAGAAGAATCAAACGGAACTAAACGTCAACGAAGCGAAAAAGGGTGGATCGCTTCCTCGTGGTGCATCCCGGATAACGCTAAATGATCTAACATGGCACGACCTCAAATGTTCTAGAACTACTCTTTCGTCTAAACGACTCTATCTTATGCTTTAGGCTGGTAGTGGAGGTATTCTGTCACCTGAGTGCGCAAGAGTGACATCTTGCGGAAATGGCTTTCTGGCTAATGCCGCTGCTGCCTCCGTCCCAGTAAAACTCTGGCAGGCCTCGCAGTACGTTCAAAACTCGTTGCCGCTAGTCTGGCCGTGCAGGTTTAGTTGAGTTCAGACTCCTGATTAGTTCTTGGCCCGGCTCTGAGCAAATATCCTCATAAGGGAATGTGCCAACCCTCGCATGGCCTCCCTGCTTAGGCATAGACAACCATGGGGTCTCAGGGAAACTGCACAACGATTGGAGATAGCGGATGCGAGGGGGGACCCAATTGCAATGAATACAGGAAAACCTATTAAGAAAGTTCCACTCAACCCAGAAAGGTAGTGGACAAAAGTAACGCGTCCTTCTGGTGGGGAGAAGACCGTGACGTCCAATCGGACAACAACCAGTCTACCCCCCACTTCTTCGAGGGGTACATGCCCCAAGGCAGCTATGCCAGGGACAAGCACCTCCTCAGGTAAGCCAATTGGTGCCAGCGGCAGCACCAAGGCAACGGTGAATAAGCCAACCCGTACGGTTGCCGATGCGCCTTCTAGCACCACTTCCACTTCAGGTATTAAGAAGCAGCAAAACCCCTCTGTTATGGCTTACAGGGACAGAAGATCTACCTTCAAAGTCCTGAAAAGGCTGAAAGATTTACCACATGAGGGGCTTTCCCACAAGGATAAAATCTCCCATGAATGGGTAACAACAACAGTAGAGGCTCATAAAGCCTCTCTATCAAAGCAAGGGGCTGCTTACAAAAGATGCAGGTCTAATGAGGCAGCCCCAAATCAACCGAGTGCCCAACTGCAGGTCACCAACAGACCAAAATTGGTCGCGCCCAATCCTGTCAAGGGCAAGAGTTTTAGCGAAGTGGCTAAGGGCAGCCTGGTATGGGCTGTCATCGACAGGAGTAGCAGCGATGGAACCATCTTACCGTCAAACTGGAAGATGGTAGAAATCGCTCTTCTTCGGGTGTACAAACCCTTACTGTAGGCAAACCCAGGCCCTCCACCTAATTGCCGTGATGCTGGTTGGTACCACGGATCAACGCTCAGCGGTTCTATATAAACAGGCTATTAGCAGACTGGGAGAAGTCTAGCCCGGAGAAAAGCTGGAAGCTGTCTCCAGGGAAGACATCCCGAATCGGCCTCGATCCAGGGCATGGATACCGGCGGAGCCATCCACACCGGAGGAAATTGTTGAGCTTATCAAGCTCAGCAATGCTGATCTTCCGGTGGACAACTGGAAGGTAGCCAAGGTTAGCAAGCCTAGCAATGAAACGCGAGAGGCCCTCATAATCCTTAACGAGGAGGCGTTAGCTCCGTTGGAGTCGAAAGGTGGGGTGATAAGCTACGGTTTCTCGGCTTTCACCCTGCGAGCATATCGCAAGGACCGTACTGGGAAGGCAGTACGGGAACCGAGCAAAGAGAGTGGGAGCGAGGTGACTGTAGAAGCATCAGTAGACCCAACCGTGAGTCTCTGAGTCAGATCTTCTCTCCGACGACGGAAGAAGCACCACCTCCACAACGGAGTTGACTGGGGACCTTCTACAAACCCTCGACCTGGTCGAGAAGGAGATGTCCTTATCTGATGAGGAGGCGGAGAAAAACATTGTGTCGTGATGCTGAGGTTTCTACAAATAAACCTCCATCATTCTAAGGCGGCATCCGCCGCACTGCTCCTCCACCTGACCCAAAAAGGAGAGAAGCTAATACTGGCCCAGGAACCTTGGGTTGTAGGCAACCAGGTCTGCGGGCTCAATATGAAAGGACACAAAACAGTATCCCTCTACACAGCAGGTAAACCAAGAGCTTGCATAATAATCAACAAAGGCTTCAATTTTCTAACCTTGTACAATTTCAGTGACCAGGACACCATTGCCATAGCAGTGGAAAGGCAGTCCAAACCACTTTGGGCTGTCACCTGCTTTATGGCACACAATGTTCTGCCACCTCCCATCAACCTGCAGAGGATCGTCACAGAAGCCACTGCACGGAGCATCCATCTAGTTATCGGCACGGACGCCAATACCCATCACTGCATTTGGGGTAGCACCGATACGAATAAAAGGGGTGAGTCACTCTTTGAATTTATTTTAACGCATGACTTAGCCCTAGCTAACAAAGGTGAGGATCCTACTTTCATTACCGCAAGCCGTAGGGAAGTTCTGGATATCACTCTAACGAACGAGCACTCGCACCACGCTATCAAAGGATGGCATGTGTCACAAGAGTGCTCGTTCTCCGATCATTTATATATAATTTTTGATGTGGCTTTTGACCCTCCCACAAATCCAACCTTCATTAACAAAAGAAGGATGGATTGGGTCAAGTACCAAGCAGTACTCAAATCTGCACTAGAAGGTGGACCTCCGAAGATTGAAGACATTGGTTGCCTGGAGGAAGCCGTTGGGACCCTTACATCGGCCTTCAACGAAGCAGCAAGATCTGCATGTAGTCTAACGAAGCCTAAGGGGAAGTATAAGCCCCCCTGGTGGAATAGTGACATTGCAGAGCTGCGGAAGGAATGTAGGAGGTCCTTTAATCAGGCTAAAGTTTACAATGACTGGCCTTCTTATAAACTAAAACTGAAAGAGTTTAAAAGCTCCATCAGAAAAGCAAAACGCACCTCGTGGAGAAGTTTCTGTGCAGAAACAGAACACTCCAAGGATGTCAGTCGTCTGCGAAAAGTTGTGACGACCACCCCCTTATTTTTGGGGTCTATCAAGGGCGCGAATGGGACCTGGATCAAATCCAGCTCCGAGACGCTAGCCATTCTCATGGACACGCACTTCCCGGGCAGTGAGGATGTGGCTGACAAAGCTAATCTACATACGCCCCCGAACTGCCTGTCAACCGCTGTGCCTGTAGACGACAGGCTTCTACGCTGGGCAATCAGCTCATTTCAACCATTTAAATCTCCTGGAATGGACAACATCTCACCTGTTAAGATCCAGCAGGAACCGCTATCGTGGCTCAAAGCCATCTTGGCGTGTCTACGGATGGCTTATATTCCACAGCGGTGGAAAGAAGCTAAAATAGTCTTCATACCCAAAGCAGGCAAGACATGCCACTCCTCATCTAAGGACTAAAGACCTTTCAGCCTCACCTCTGTTCTGCTGAAAACTGTGGAACGGCTGATAGAGATTCATTTGAGAACTACTCTGATACCACTCTCTAATGCGCAACACGCATACACGAAAAGGAGATCGGTTGAAACAGCTCTTCTTTCGCTCACCAGCTACATCGAAAAATCACTAAGCGTCAAAGAATATACGCAGGCGGTTTTTCTAGACATCTATGGTGCATTTAACAACGTCAGCCACAGGGCTTTTAAGAAGGCACTAGTGAAAAACAATGTGAAGATAACCTGATTAGGTTTTTCGTACAACTGCTAAGCAGCAGGAGCATCAACTCCACACTAGGAGACAGTATCCTAAGAAGGCAGACTTGCAGAGGCACCCCGCAAGGTGGCGTCCTATCACCGCTTCTATGGAACTTAGTGGTGGACAAACTCCAGTCAACAATAGACGTGACTGGCTGCAAAGTCGTAGCCTATGCCGACGATGTTGCAATAGCAATATCGGGCAAATTTGTTAACACCCTATCTGAAAGACTAAACTTTGCCCTAGGTATTCTTACCAAATGGAGCAAAGAGTGCGGTCTAAAGATAAATACACAGAAAACGATCTTGTGCTCTTCACGAAAAGATACAAAATTCCACGATTTGTTCCACCTAAACTTGATGAAACAAGTCTCAATCCATCTCATCAGGTCAAATATTTAGGTCTGATTTTAGACTCCAAGCTCGCATGTAAAGCAAACATAGCAGAAAGAGCGCGTAAAGCAGCATGCGCAATCTACTGCTGCAAAAGAGCTATTGGGAAAAGATGGGGACTGAAACCCAAAACTGTATCATGGCTCTATACAGCGATAGTGGAACCAATCCTTCTGTATGGCATGGTTATTGGGTGGCCATCGATGGCAAAAACATCTAATGCGAACCTGGTTAACAGGGTCAGGAGGACTGCAGCTATTGCAATCACCGGGGCTACGCGCACTACCCCGACAAAGGCATTGTTTATGCTATTAAATTGGCTTCCGACGGAGCTCCTAACGAAACAGTAGGCCAAGTGCTCTGCTATTCGATTGAAAGCTCTAAATCTCTGGCGTGATGGGAATATCGGCCATTCCACCATATTACGGAGGGATGGACCAACGCCAGAGAAAGTAGACATTACTCCTCCGACTCCCTGCTTCCACCACAGTTTCAAGTCCGTCATCCCTAGCAGAGATGACTGGATCATGGAAGGAAATAGGATACAGGAATCGGTCAAAATCTACACTGATGGATCAAAAATGGATGGAAAAGTTGGCTGTGGCGTTTTCTCTGAACAGCTAGGTCTGAGACTATCCTTCCGGCTACCAGATCACTGCAGTGTTTTTCAGGCATAGGTCATCGCAATACATAAGGCAGTGGACTGGCTTAGAAATCAGAAAATTTCTATAAGAAATTTCAACATTTTCGCTGACAGTCAAGCTGCTATCAAATCATTATCCAACGTGTATACCTCATCCAAAATTGTAATGGAATGTCGTACACTATTGAACGCGATGTCGCTTCACTGTGAAGTGATTCTTTGCTGGGTGCCGGGTCACAGTGATATACCTGGGAACTGCGAAGCTGATGCCCTAGCTAGAGCTGGCACTGAACTCCAGGATTATACACTAACACCCCAAGTCGGCCATCCGTTGGCCTCCGTCAAGCTAAGTTTCAAGCAGTACCATAAAGAGGCTGCAAATAGGGCCTGGCTGCTGGAAAAAACCTGCAGGACAACCAGGCAAACTTGGCACACACTAAGCTCAAAGCGCACCAGGCAGCTCCTCAACAGGAGCCGTGAAACATTAAGTTTCATCGTATCCGTGCTGACGGGGCATTGTCTCATTGGCAGACACGCAAAAAGACTGGGTGCCCCTTTCCACGATTTCTTCCGCAGCTGCAGATCGGAGGAGGAGGAGAAAACGATCCAAAACTTTCTTTGTGAATGTCCAGCAAGACACGCATGCAAACTTTAGGCTCACCTTTCTTGGACAGCCTCACGGAAGTCGCCAGATTGAATATTAGCTGCGTAGCTGGCTTCATACGAGAAAACAGGTTTTAGTGCCGCACCCTATTGAAATGTGGTATCATAATGTGCCTATCGTGGCCTAAGTGAGCCGCCTTTTGACAAAGGGGGCTGCCACTACAACCAACCAACCAACCAAACATCAACGAAACACAATTAACAAGTTCCTGCGAAGCCACAGTACATTCAGCACAGGAAAACCTAAACGATGGTATACCCATATCAGAACGCCCATTAAATGAGTTTAACTCGCAAACCATTTTTATGAAAACTAGCGAAAGACCTTCAACCTCAATTGAAACTGTTTTCCGAAACAAACAACGCAGAACCTTCCGTTCCCCAAAATTCACAGAAAAGCATTACAAAATTTTTGAAAGAATTCTTCCCGCAAAAAAAAACTTTCCGCTATCCTCACTGACGACGATACTTTAAAAATAATTCAAACTGTCTATTCAAAAACCTCAAACAATCAAATGGAGATGGTGTACAGAGATCTTAAATGACGTTATAGACAACGACGATCAAGATAAACTTATAACCGACTACCACGTAAAAAGTAACCATAGAGGAATACGAGAAACCCTCTCCCATTTAAAAAGAAGTTACTACTTCCCCTATATGCTGAATAAGATCACTCAAACAATATACAGCTGTGAAGCCTGTCAAACTCTTAAGTACGATCGAAAGCCTCCCAAAATCCAATTTGAAATTACCGAAACCCCAACGAATCCCTTAGATATAATTCTTATAGACATTTATGCGATAAATAAAAAACAAATCCTTACTATAATCGACAAATTTTCCACACTTTACAGACTACACTCGACAAAAACAGAAATTTATCGAATAATCTTAAATAAACGAAAAGAAAATAAATTTGATCTGGACCACGATGATATAATAAACGAAACCCTGACAACATATAACAATGCGATCCATTCTTTCACTAAGCTAACACCTTACGAAACCTTTTATGGAAGAACCTATAAATTTAACGAATATGAAACTTTTAATGACGGACATGGATACCTAAAAAATGAAACGAATTTCAAAAACAGCTACACCCCACAACAAAAGACCAAATAGAAAATGTAGTGCTTAAAAATATATTAAAAGTCAATACAACTAGAGAGGAACCTACCGACATGAGAACGAATCCATTTACAGAAAAGAATGCAAAAGAAATAAAATATCACCTCGATTTACAAAACATAAAATTAAAGGAAATAACAAAGTAACTGTAACCACTTTAGACGATAGGAAAATTCATAAAGCTAGAATTAAAAAGAAACGTTTATTTCAGACTCCTCGTGATCCACGCACAGAAGATGCAGATCCATAGAATGATTGATGGACAAGGCTTACTCCCCTTACAACTTGGTCCAGCTAAAATAATAGTCGGATATGAAAATATTTTGCACATAGTTAAATTAGAAACATACAGACAAAATATAGAAAAAATATCTAACTCACTCTCCACACTTGAAAATTTCCCAGGGCTTCAAAGTAGCACGAAAATAACAAAACTTAAACTACAAAAATTAAGACATAATTTCGAGAGTCTCTTTCCCAAATTAAGAAGCAGGGTAGGAATCTTTAATGGACTAGGTTCTGGTATCAAAACGATTACCGGTAACATGGATGCATACGATGCCGAAAAACTGAACAAGCAAATTGAGTTATTAACTTCCAATGATTCCAAATTTTACACTAAAATAAAACTCCAATCCCGAATTAACGAGCAAATGATGGAAAGGTTTAACAATATAACCAACCATATTAACAAATAACAAGAAACAATAAAAAAAATTCGAACTCATACAAAGACCAAAGCGGAAATCGAATTCGTACTAATGAAAATCTATTAATTCGCATCCAGTATTTAAATCAAATTAATTACAATATAGATCTCCCCTCCACTCATTTGACCTACATTGCTGAATCAATTGTACTTTCAAGGCTAAACGTTGACCCCAAAAAAATATTAAACCCTAGCGAACTAAATTTAATTGATAGCATTCCCAAAAACCGAACAATAACAATAAATACGGAAGCACATCTATATGAGTTCTTAGGGTTACAAGCCTATTACAACAATTCTAACATCGTATTTAATATCAGAATCCCTAATTTTCACCCAATCACTACTCCCTTTTCCACATAATACTTACCCCAATAAATCAAACAAAATCTATAATCAGCAAACCCTACCAAACACTCAATTCCAATGATATCCAATATCTCAGCGACGTATGCCCACAAATAGAAAAGATCTTCTACTGCAAAGAATCATCTCACCGGGAAAAACCCGATGAATCCAGTTACATCAGTCAACTACTGCTCAACAAACCAGCACACTGCAATTTCGAGGAATTAACGGAGACAACATCCATCTACCAACCCGAACCAAATTATATCTGATTAATTAATATTCCCCAACAGAAATTACTCCTTCATGTAGTATCCAACAACAAACGTTACAAGGAACTGTGCTCATCCACTACGAGAATTGCAAGATCGAAATCAATCAAATAAAGTATGATGACAACCCAAACATGTTCTGGGACGAACTACACATATACCCCACTGTCACGACCGATATCCTGCCCAACTCAACATTAGAACACCTTAGCTTACAAAAATTACAATCTTACCGATTCGGAAACCTCCAATCAACACAAAACATCCAGGAAGAAATCGATCTACATCAAAACATTACGTACAGCATAACAGCAATCATTACCATCATCATCCTAGTAACGATAGCAGTCACATTAAGGTTACGACATAACCTCGTACTACGGATAAACGAACCATCCATACGAGTCGACGATACAGGATAAGAAATTTCTCACAATAAATTCCTGTGATCATCGCTTCATTCTTAGGGGAAAGGAGTTAAGTCCACACGCACCTAAGTCCGGAAAATTCACCTTCATTCCAATAGCCCACATGCATACGGTCGACATTGGCAATTTCTTCCAAATCATTCACCCTTTATTAACGCTTGCACATTTTTTTCTAAATTGTTCACCTTTTCATTAAAGCTTACCTTGCGATGTAGAATTGTAACGCAAGGTAAGCATTCAAAAGTAATAAAAGCGATATCAATTGTAATAAGAGTTCAGTTGTATTCTGATCATCAATAAAATAAAATTATATTTTTTTAAGTTCATTTTACTTATTTCGCGTGACTCTCATCTAAGCAACGCCTCGTAGAATAAAATTTCTCCACGAGTGCTCGTATTCGGAGATTTTCTCCCTTACCGCTTCCAGGTCCTCCTTTGGTGTATAGGGATAGCTTCTGGCCTCCGCCATCGATGAATCTAGCGCCTGCTGCGCCCTCAATGCCGCTCAAAAAGTACGACGCATCTTGTCTACGCTTCCACTTGACTGATCACGAATGCATACTCGTAGCTCGTACGCCAACTCATCTTTGCTAAGCCGGTCAGTAAAGATCTTAGCTACATTTGTCAGTATTCCGAAACTAAATACTTACCTAACGCACTGTATTCTATAAATCCGTCTTGATTATATTACAAGTCACTACTTAACTTACGGCCCTATGGAGAAAATCACGATCGAGGATCACGATCGAGGATCAAGACGAGATGGTTTATCATTCAGGCTACTCTTGTGACGCTCGCCGTCCTCCTATCTGTCCGCACTATCCCCGATGTGGTGCTTAATTCTCGACAAATTCCTTCGCACACTGGCTACGAACGGGCGAACTTTTTCTGTACAAAATTCAACACTAAACTGCACACATCCGCTTCTACGACTGTTTTCAGACCGAAAACTGGCAGTTAAGCCACACTTGTTTTATTGGGCTGGTCCCATGTTGGGCACCAAATGTTACCGTTACCTCCCGGGTAAGAACCTAAATTAGTTCTTAAACGGTCGGTTGAGGCCTTCGGGTGTCAGTCAGCTCGTTGAAGACGGATCGTGGGCACCACTCCTCCACACCAATGGGCCTCTTCGGGCCACCTCCTCGGCGATGCGTCGCTTCTTGTCGCTGGTTTGGGGTTTTTTCGGGCCTACCCTTCGGCGATGCGTTGCCTCTTGTTGCTGCGCTGGGGTTTTTCCGCGCCTTCTCTTTAGCAATGCGCCGCTTCTTATCTTCTTTTCGTGCAGTCTTCTGGTTGTACTATTGTTGGTTCTTCATTTAGCTCCGTAGTTCACAAAATTGAGCGCCTGGCCCCGTGGACCTCGAAGATACAAAGGAAAGGTCGCGCCCAGAGTGCTGTTTGTATATATACCTCTTTGTCTCCGGGCATTGGCTTCGGCTTCCTGATGTCGTTCGGCACCCGCGAGCTTACGCCTCGGTCGAAAGGCAGCTTTTGGTGGGCGGTGTCAGTTGAGGCGTGTCTCCAGACGCTGGCCAAGCTACACCGACTACTCGTTACCTAATCCTCTTGACATTAACCGCCAGAGAACATAACACAAGGCGGTTGCATCGAGACCCTTACAATAAATTTTCACTTTAACATAAACTAAACTAAACTATTTAAAAAATCGTGGTGGCTAATAACGTGAGTGACTTTTGTGGTGCGCGAGTCGAACAGAGGCATTCATTTTCAACAGTTTACTTTCTTCTTTTTCTAACCAATAACCTTTAATGCTCAGTAAGTGTATCACAGGGAAATGTATAAATACATATTTGAAGATTTTATTTTACATCGACAGCTTTCAAATCTGTCAAAAGCCTACATCTTTCTGTACGAAATACATATTTAAACAATTCACCACTGAATTTATAAAATCATCATAAAACACGCTGTAAGATGCCAGCCGTGAGCTCCACACAGACGACCAGCAGTATCTACACATATGTATATTAAAAACACATAATAAACCTAGTAAGACTCTAAATAATAATGATAAATAACGGATCTTTACAGTGCGTGGAACGAGTTAATGCTAATTGTATCTCACTGTTATTCCATATAAATATTTATTGTTGTTTTCTATGCGAATATTTTTGCAATTATAAAAACAACGAGCCGCGAAGTACGACCCTTGAGGTCCGCACGGTCAACTTCCCAGTAATATCTACATAAATGTTAAAAATATTAAACACAATAATAGCAATGAAAATGATGTTTCTTTAAACAATAAAAATGATAGGCACACATAACAGGAATTGTAATGAGTTAATATTTATAGTATAATCTTAGGTAGCGTCCATGGACTACGTTAGACTTTTGGTGAATAGGGGTTAGATTGAATATTTACGCTGATAAAGCGGAGGGGGGGCAGATTTCAAAACCTTTTATGTTATGTAACTGGAATGAGTTAATATCACTCGTATCATCTACGGGAGCGTCCATTGAATACAATGTGCTTTTGGGGTATGGGGGATGGATTGGTTTGATTGAATATTCATGCAGATCAATCGGTGGGTAGTGTGGGTAGGTTACAAAGCCCTTTCTACGTTATTTGTTATTTTCATATCGATGCTTGAAGGACAAAAGTGCGCTACCAAAAATGAATGGAGTTTTCGTAATTACTCCCACCGAAGAGATTTTGTCGCGTGGTGGCCATTTTGAATCATTTTGTTCAAAATCGCCATGACTTCGGCATAATCATTGAGTTTGTTTTTTTCACGATTTTACAACAATCAGGCTAATACTTATTTCTTATTTTCAGTTGGTTTGGTCAAAATTTGGATGTGCGATCAATAATCAGTTTCATTGTGGGGGAAGTAATTGAAATCTTACGAACACTATAGAACAAAACTACTAACAATTACAATTTTTTTTGATGTAAGCTTTTTAGAGCATATGCTCTTGCAAAGTATTGACTACAAAATATTTTACCATTCAAAGCGTTCATTACCAATACAAATGCAAATTTGATTAATTTTTTTTTGTTATGCAAAATGTAAGCAGACTTTTTTATAAATATTGAAACACGGTACTGTTAAAACTATTAAAAATCTGTTCAAATTATGCAAATATTAGTAAACTTTGATTGATTCAACAACAATGTCTTTAGAATGAGATTAATCAGGTAATATCATTCGTGTAGTATATGTACACATAATAACCACTGCAGCACAGGCACATGTCAACATTCATCTCGTACCTCAACCCATGTACGATCCATTTAGCACGCCATCTAGGCATGTACGCATGTAAGCTAATTCAACTCACATTAAGTATCCAATGACAATAGATGAATGAAAAGCTCTTTGTTTACAAATAGCCAGACGCGGTCGAGTGTTTACTGACCTACTAATATCACCACCTGGTTATTGCCCTTTGCTGTGTACTAATTCTAAATCAATTGCTCATAGCCCATATTGATAAAATGAGTTGACATATGAGTATTATGAAATGGATAGAAGAATGTGGGAACCTAATCGCTTTTATTTGGATTGGTTGATTCAAACTTTAAAGTAAGCATTTTTATTATGTATTTAGAATTAAAATTTACATTGTATTTAGAGTAGGGATAAAATAAGTAAATAGAATATAGTATAAATTAAGAGAATGGAATAAAGAAAATTTAAGTCTGTCTAATAGACTCAAAGCAAATTGCTATTTTATTAAGCAACTGCCTCCTTTCGGCAGAGTAAGACTTTGATCAGACTTTGCCTGATAAATTCGGCAAAAAGACAGATTTCTACTTGAGCACAAGTATGCCTCACATTGGCAAAGAAGTGCATAGAAATATCGGCTGCTTGAGCATTGTCTCTGCGCCAAATATGTGGCAATCTTCGGAATGCCGGTAGGTAGTTTTCCCTTCTTCAAAGAGATGTGAGTTTCCTCAATCTCCAATTAACATATATATTTAATAGAAAGAAGACGCACATCACTCTGGAACAATACAGAGCTAAGCATAACTTCCAACATGGCGAGCGAGTAACACTACATGGCAATCCTGCCATTTCTAAAACACAACATGGCATGTGTTTCAGATCACTACATGGCGATCCTGCGACCCACGAACCTGCGACCCACGATCCTGCGACCCACGATCCTGCGATCCACGATCCTGCACGTTCCGGACTACTAGAAGACGAAGAAGAAGGTGAAATACGCGAGATTACCTCAGACGGAGAATTCCACCGTGCATTCGAGAGATGCCTAATACGAGCAAAATCCAGCGAATCAGCAAAACCCACACGAGAAAAATACGTGCCTATACCGGTAGCCCAGGCACCGAAATATGAGCCAACACCGCTACCCGGACCCCGTCCTAGACACATTGAGCAGTTTATAAAAAAGCCAACAGCAGCAATCCCGAAAATTGTAAAGTTAAAGCGAAGACGACGAGGAGGAAAAGCATTTAATGAACGACGCGAAAAAGCGATATTACATCGCCTAATACATATATCGGCAGGAGAACAAAAAATTAATTTTTCAAACAAATTAAATAGTCTTAAACGTAAATGATTTAAATATATATAAAAACAAAATTAAATAGTAATGATAAATTATAAGCAATATGGGAAATAATTGTAGTACTCATTCTAACATTTTGGTTGAATATAAACAAACCATAAGTACCACGGTCGTATTTTCTATAATCTTGATATTTTTATATATATATAATAGTAAACAAAAGAAGTATGCTCGAAAAGTCGTAGACAGAAATATTGTTTTAGGAAGAAACAATGTTTAATAAATTATCCAAATGTCTATAAACAGACTACAAGAGTTACTTATTGACTTGCAGAACACACTTTCAAATTTAAGAAAAACCAAGACCTACACGGTCAAAGCTCTTAAAGAAAAATTAGAAAAGGTAATTGAAATAGAAGCCGAATATCGCAATCTTTTTAGAACACTAAAATAAGGTGAAGCTAAAAAGTTAAAAACGGCACTTTCATCCACAAGCAAGTCAATAATTTCTAATTTAGTAACACGGTTGAACGCCGAAAACATTCAAGTAGAAACAAAAGAAGAAATTACATACACCGAAATGGCAGATTTTAACATTGAAACGGCCATTAAAACAATACCTAACTTTGACGGTAAATTTTCAGAGCTCGAGACGTTTTTAATCATTATACGACTCATTGGCAAGAAACTTACGACGAAACGAAAAACGGAACTACTAAATTTTGTTATACATGTTAAACTTAGTCCAAACGTTAGAACTTCACTAAACACGTCAGATATTACAGATCTAGACACTTTTGAGACTGAACTAAGACGGAAGTACAAAAATCCAAAAACAATCCCTCAAATTCATACACAACTTTCGACGTTGTCACAAAAGCGACTTCCAATTTCAATTTACAAAGATAAAATACTAAACCTAGTAAATGAACTAAATCATTTGCAAATACAAGAACTAGGTCCAAACCCGCAACAAGTTGCAAAACAGGCAATACATAGCGTAAACGACATGTATGCCTTAACAGTCTTCAAGAACGGTCTAAACGACCGAATTAGGGAAACAGTATTTGCAGCGAGACCTGCAAAATTGAGCGAAGCTATTTCTCTAGCTACAGAAGTAGAAGGAAATGAAGCCCAACAAAACAGTATTTTTCCATAATAACGTCCGTCCTAATAATCGAAATTTTTAGAGGAAACCAGAATTTAATAATAGATATCTTAAAACCAATGCGACCCCCAACCAATGATGAAAGTATCAGTAAAAAACTTATGGCGATAACAAGAAGCAAGGCGACTAAACAAAAGAAACAAACAAATATAGAAATCGATAACGAAAGTGACAAACGAAAACGGGAGATTGATCACCTCTATGCGTTCGATTGTACCTCGCTATCTGATGTTACAGGGGCATTAAAACTAAAATTTAATATGTTGCGCAACAACAATGAAAATAAAAGGAAGAATATAATCTCGAAGGAAAAAGATTTTTTAATGATCCACTTTAGCGATAAAGCTGACGAGAAATCCGTTTCCGCCAGCGAAAAACTAAGTGTGAGAATTCGCGATAATTGTAACGATAACTCAAACACGAAACTAGTTTCTGTATTGAAGAAGTTACTGAATTACTCGCAGAAGAATAATATAAATGAACTAGCTCTATCTATGGAAGATATGATATTTAGGTACGTACCCAAAGAGCAATTTAAGAAGATATTTAATACGTTGCAACGAGATATGGATATCCAATTAAAAATAATGATATATAGACCCCCTAAAAGAATTAATGATATCGCTACACAACGAAAACTTATTGAAGAATTCCACGAATCGCCACACGGAAGACATACAGGAATCCAAAAAACATATTTGAAATTGAGACAAAGATACTGTTGGAGGGACATGAGCAAAATGGAAATGCATTATATAAATCAATGTGATAAATGCAAATTTAATAAAATAACAAAGCACACGAAGGAAAGACTGATTAAAACCGATACACCATCTACTAGTTTTGAGATAATAACCGCGGACATTGTCGGTCCTCTAAGATTTTCAAATAACTATCGATACATTTTAACTATACAGTACGAATTAACTAAGTAGATCACCGCAATACCCTTAGAAAATAAGGAAGCCAAAACCGTAGCCAAGGCACTTGTAAATAACTTCATACTACAATATGGTCAATTTAAAATTTTAAAAACCGATTTAGGAACAGAGTTTACGAATAAACTCATGAAGGACATTTGCGAAATTTTAAAAATAAAACAGATTTTTTCAACTCCATATCACCACGAGACGTTAGGTGTAGTAAAACGAAACCACCGTGTCCTCAACGAATACCTCTTAGCTTTCGTTGACGACAATAACTGGGACGAATGGATACCATTTTACACATTCTCGTATAATACGACCCCTCACGTGGATACCAACTACACACCATATGAACTAGTTTTTGGAAAACTTTCGTACTTACCAAGTGACAATCTAGAAAATACAGACAAAATCTATGACATTGAAAACTATGCCAATGAATTGAAACTAAGGTTAAAAACGTCTATATCAAAAGCTAGAAGTCTAATAGAAAAAACTAAAGTAGCGAGAAACAAAAAAGAAGCATACGCAAATCCATTAAATGTAAAAATCAATGACTTAGTACTAATTAAAGTTGGAAATAAGAAAAAAAGGCCAAAAGCCATATAAAGGTCCTTATAAAGTGTTGGACACAAACAGCGTAAATACGCTAATAGAAATAGATAATTGTAATAAATGGATTCATAACAATAGGCTTAAGTTATACAAAAATTCAAAATAAGAGAACTATTTATAACATAAAATTATTTTATCCAAATTACATATAGCAAATTTTTGTACATATCAAAATAATATAAACCTACTTTAATCATCAATTGTTAATTACATACTTTTATACAAACGAACAACCAAAACAATCCCCAATTAGCCTCGAAATTGATTTACAAATTCTCATCTCAAAGGGTTAGGGTGTAGTATATGTACACATAATAACCACTGCAGCACAGGCACATGTCAACATTCATCTCGTACCTCAACCCATGTACTACTAACTACTAACAATTACAATTTTTTTTGATGTAAGCTTTTTAGAGCATATGCTCTTGCAAAGTATTGACTACAAAATATTTTACCATTCAAAGCGTTCATTACCAATACAAATGCAAATTTGATTAATTTTTTTTTGTTATGCAAAATGTAAGCAGACTTTTTTATAAATATTGAAACACGGTACTGTTAAAACTATTAAAAATCTGTTCAAATTATGCAAATATTAGTAAACTTTGATTGATTCAACAACAATGTCTTTAGAATGAGATTAATCAGGTAATATCATTCGTGTAGTATATGTACACATAATAACCACTGCAGCACAGGCACATGTCAACATTCATCTCGTACCTCAACCCATGTACGATCCATTTAGCACGCCATCTAGGCATGTACGCATGTAAGCTAATTCAACTCACATTAAGTATCCAATTACAATAGATGAATGAAAAGCTCTTTGTTTACAAATAGCCAGACGCGGTCGAGTGTTTACTGACCTACTAATATCACCACCTGGTTATTGCCCTTTGCTGTGTACTAATTCTAAATCAATTACTCATAGCCCATATTGATAAAATGGGTTGACATATAAGTATTATGAAATGGATAGAAGAATGTGGGAACCTAATCGCTTTTATTTGGATTGGTTGATTCAATTTTTCAAGTAAGCATTTTTATTATGTATTTAGAATTAAAATTTACATTGTATTTAGAGTAGGTATAAAATAAGTAAATAGAATATAGTATAAATTAAGAGAATGGAATAAAGAAAATTTAAGTCTGTCTAATAGACTCAAAGCAAATTGCTATTTTATTAAGCAACTGCCTCCTTTCGGCAGAGTAAGACTTTGATCAGACTTTGCCTGATAAATTCGGCAAAAAGACAGATTTCTACTTGAGCACAAGTATGCCTCACATTGGCAAAGAAGTGCATAGAAATATCGGCTGCTTGAGCATTGTCTCCGCGACAAATATGTGGCAATCTTCGGAATGCCGGTTGGTAGTTTTCCCTTCTTCAAAGAGATGTGAGTTTCCTCAATCTCCAATTAACATATATATTTAATAGAAAGAAGACGCACATCACTCTGGAACAATACAGAGCTAAGCATAACTTCCAACATGGCGAGCGAGTAACACTACATGGCAATCCTGCCATTTCTAAAACACAACATGGCATGTGTTTTAGATCACTACATTCGTATGAACACTTTTTACGTGGTGACTTTGAATATTTTTTTATTTTTAATTAAATTTTGTTTTTGTAATCATGGAAAAAGATTTTGCTGGTTTCTATTACGTTTTGATAAAAATTTGTAAATTTTATAAACATTTATTACTGTGTTGTGGAAATCAGGTTAAGAACTGTGCCCTGGGGAAGCGGAAAAGACTAGAGCAATATTACGACCAGAGGATTCTTCCTTGGATGTGGGAAGATCTCTCCTCGTCTGTGGATACCAGCGACTGCAGCATAGTATCTAGCTGCATTGGAAAAAACCACTGTGTGCTGGAACTGTCGAAAGCCAGGACATCGTTTTGATATGTTCCTAGCGGAGCGCTCAGTTTTCTGCTATGGTTGTGGCAAGCCCGACACCTACAAGCCCAGCTGTCCAGCATGCAGCGATCCAAAAAAACTAGTCGGGATCGAGACCTCACCAACAGCAGTGGCCTCTCGGACCGCGCCACAATCCTAAAGCGTAGGTGATCCATGGAAAGAAAGACCAGATACCCGAGGATATCACGATCGCAAGCGATCCCTCCCCAACATATCGCACTACTGACAATCCTATCCGTATTTCAGCGCGTGGTAATCTTCCCAAACTTTGTCTCTCTTCCTCTGAGGATCCACTGTATGTACAGGCCAGCAGTCATGCATTTCACAAACCTTAACATGTGCGCATGAAGGAATATCGGCGAGCAAGAGAGCGTATTTTTGGTTTCTCCCAAAATATCCGAAGAGGTCCACATTACAACTGCGGAAATTCTGGAAGAAGGTCCTACGCAACAAAAACCTATACGTCTCAACAACCATTGTGGACCAACCCACTGACGATTTAAGACCATATGCCAATGCCACACTGTTCGACAGCGAACAGGTGCGTGTGTTAATCAATACTGCGGCTAGTGTAAGTTGTCGAGTATCAAATCTTGCAAGGAAAGTCCTGGCCAACCCCCAACGCCACGTTGAAAAATTAAACGTGAGCCTAAATACTGCGGACGGCACCAAACATGCAGCTGTTGGCAAAATCACAGGCTCCTTTACCTTTCGTGGTACATCGCACACTATGTCCTTCCTGATCATACCAACTCTGACTTAGAATCTATATCTCGGTGTGGACTTCGTCCGCCAATTCTGTCTCGCAAAAGACATCTTTCGTGAGGAGCACGTTCTTCGCGATAATGGTGCAGTGTGTACCTTAGAACCCGCCAGTCTTCGCCACGAGTTATCATCGGCACAGCAACGCATGCTTGATGCGGTCATTGCCAGCTTTTCATCTTTTTCTCGAGAAGGACTGGGCCGAACTACATTGATTTCGCACGTCATTGACGTGGGACCCAGTCCGCCCATCAAACAACGCCACTTTTCGGTTTGCCTCGCTGTGGAAAACTTCTCTTTGGTGAAATTGATAGGATGCTGACATAGGCGTCATCGAAGAGTCATTCGGGAATTGGTCATCTCCAAAGCCTGGGAAGGTAAGAATGCGTCTGGATGCTTATCCATTGCCATACATCGATGGGATACTAAGTCAACTTCCAAGAGCTCAGTTTATAACTAGCCTCGATTTAAAAGACGCCTTTTGGCAGCTCCCATTAGAAGAAGCGTCTGAGGAAAAACAGCCTTTACCGTACCGGGTCGCCCGTTGAACCAATTCGTCACCATGCCGTTTGAGTTGTGTAACGCCCCTCAAACAATGCAGCGGTTGATGGACGGAGTCTTCCCAGGACATTTACGCCACCAGGTCTTCGTCTACCTAGATGATCTCCTGTTGATCACCGAGACTCTAGACGAGCACCTTTAGCTGCTCCAAGAGATTGCTTTGTGAATACGTAAGACCGGACTGACCATCAATATAGAGTAGAATAAGTTCCTCATGAAAGAGGTGAGATACTTGGGCCATATCATCGGCCACGGTACAATCCGAACGGATCAAAGCAAGGTGCAAGCCATACAGGAATTTTCGCGCCCCACCTCATTAAAACAGTTGCGATGTTTAATCGGAATGTGTGGCTGGTACCGACGCTTCGTGCCAAATTTCGCAGCTCTATCCACCACCCTCACGGACCTCCTATCGCGTAAGCGACAGTTTCTGTGGGAAGATGTGAGCTTCAAGGCCTTCCAAGGCTTGAAAAACGCTCTATGCACCGCACCGGTTGTGCACAGTCCCGATTTCAAACGCCACTTTGCCATAAACTGTGACGCAAGTCAACATAGTGTCGGCGCAGTACTGATGCAGAAGACCGACGATGGCATGGATGTCCCTGTTGCTTACATGTCTCATAAGCTCAACCCTGCCCAGCGAAACTACACTGTCTCTGAACAGGAGTGTCTTGCCACCGTGTTAGCTATCAAGTAATTCCAAGCCTATGTAGAAGGTCATGAATTTGAGGTCATCACGGATCATGTCTCGCTACAATGGCTAATGATACTCTCGAATTTACATGGCAGGTTGGCAAGATGGGCTTTGAAACTTCAAAGCTTAAAATTTAAAATTACGCATAGGAAGGGAAGCCAAAAAGTAGTGTCGGATTCGCTTTCAAGAGTTTTCTCGCCAGAAGGTCTCGAATTAGAGGAGATCTCAACCACCACCATTGAGATCGATCTTTCCTCTCCACATTTCAAGAGCGAAAGGTATATAGAGCTTGCAAGACAAATATTGTAAGAGCAAGCACAACTGGCGGATTTACGAGTTCTTGAGGGATTCGTGTACAAGCGTTGCCAGCATGCCACTCGTGAGATTGCTATAGACAGAGATGCAATGTAGCTATGAGTTCCGGACTAACTGACGACCTCCTTGATACAGCGAGCCTATAATCATCCGCTTAGTGCCCATGGAGGCATCAGAAAAACCGTGAAGCTGCTTAAAGAGCTCTTCTATTGGCCAGCCATGACCAAACAGGTCGCTGCGTATGTCAATTCATGCGAAACTTGCAAAATGCCCAAAGCGCCCAACCAAACCCTCCGAGCGCCCATGCGTCCTACCGGTGTTCCACAACGTATCTTCCAGCAGTTGTATATTGATCTCCTCGGACCGTACCCTCGACCGTCTGCCGGTCACATATTTATTCTGGTTGTCCTGGACCACTTATCCAAATTCACCTTCCTTAAACCCCTCATCTGGAAGAAGATTTGTTTTACCTGATCGGAGTCCCCAAAATCATCATTTCCGACAATGGCTCTCAGTTCCGGAGCAATCTCTTCAGCTAGCTCCTTGAAGAGTACGGCGTACGCCACCTTTATACGGCTATTTGTTCCCCCCAGGAAAATGCCTCGGAACGTGTAAATCGTTCGGTCTTGGCCACGATACGAGCATATGCGCACCCAAGTCTGCGTGACTGGGATCGGAAGTTGTCGGCCATCAACTGTACGCTGCGGACAGCTCATCATGTGTCCCTTGGTTCCACCTCATATTTCGTGGTGTTCGGGCAAAACATGATCGGGCATGGGAGCACTTACGCTTTTTTAAGAAAAATACAGCTATTGAAAGAGCCCGAAACCGAATTGCTACATCACGAACGTATGGAGCCGATCCGCAATCAGGTAGCCGAAAGATTGGCTAAAGCTACACAGACACAGGTGAGGGTCTACAACTTGCGATCTAGAAAACCAAAGTTCCAGGTCGGGGACACCGTCTATGTTCGAAATTTTGGACAAAGTAAGGCCGTGGACCAGTTATATCACAAACACCGACCATCCACTTTTCTCATAAATATAAAACCAAACACCTAAAGTCCTCAAATCAAACACTCGAAACCATATTTTAAATAATCAATATCACATACGTGCAGCTCTTGCATGCTTATCTAAAAACTCCCAAACCCTTCTTATTAACTAGTTGCCAACGTAAGGTCAAACCAAAGTATCTTGCTTATCTTTGTCGCCGATTTCTATAAACATCGGCCCGCGTTTATCTTTCGACGCGACGTTCACTTTTCCAAACACTTGAGGGCACTTATCTTTTTGTATACTGATCCAAAGACTAACATTCTTTTTGATGATTCGAAAAATTGTAATGGTAGGAAGTAAATTAAGAAAATGCAGTCGTGTCCACGCTTTTGACCAAACCACATCTTGTTAAATTTCTAAAACCCTTTTTTAAATCATATTTTATAAATAAAATATAAATCAATGTTTTCGTCGTTTTATTGATCATTGCCCCCATTTTTAAAGTGCCCTATTTACGAACACGCATCACATTATTGGCGCAGTCGGTTTCGGAAGAATATTTCTTCGGTTATTTAACAGGGAGTAAATCAATAAAATAAAGCGATGAATTTTGTAGAGTGGTGACCTAAAATCATTATCCTGCGAAACGTCAGTGAAGTGTGAAGTGAAAAATAGCACCTGTATATTTTTTCGGATACTCGACACAACTCAAGATCAAAAACTCGCTGTCATGCCACTGGAAAAGGAAGAATCAAACCTATTGTCTTTTAACATACACCCGTATGCAATATGCAACCAAATTCCAACGTTCGATGGTAAAACGACCCAACTAAAGCCCTTTGTTGACGCGGTGGACGTTATTACACCAGCACTAGGAAAATACAACGCCTCATCACAACATCTCATTTATAATTTAATTAAAAACCGGATTAAAGGTGAAGCTAGAATTTTAGTTGACATAAATTATCATACCCATAAATGGGAGGATATGTAAAACCTACTGTTGAGTTCGGGGTTCGCCACAGTGAGTTTCGTGATCGCCATTCTTCGAAGTTTGCTTATTTCGGTCGTTTTTCTTAGCTCTAGATTGGTCCAGGGTGATGCAGTTCTTTTTGCATTCAAATATATATCAGGGGTAAACGTGCAAATAGAAAACTCACAAATCTTTGAAAAAGAGAAAACCGCCTACCGGCATTCCGAAGATTACCAAATATTTGGCGCGGAGACAATGCGCAAGCAGCCGATATTACTGCGTTTTCCCATGCCACTGAAAGGCATATCTGGACACAAGTCTTGCCACAAAAAGGCAAATCTATTGACCAGTCGAATTGTGGTTTGCCGAATTTACCAGGGAAAGTCTAAGTCTTCAAAACTCTGCCGAAAGGAGGCAGTTGCTAAAAGAAACAGCAATCAGCTTTGAGTGTATTAAACAGATCTGTATTTCCTACATGTTTTTTTTTAATTTATACAATATTCTAATTACTTATTCTATCCCTACTCTAAATACAATGTAAAATTTAATTCTAAATACATAACAAAAATGCTTACATCAAAATTCGAATCAACCAATCCAAATTAAAGGGATTAGGATTCAACAGTCTTCTATATGTTTCATAATTCCTTCGTTTGCTCATAGCACTCATATGTCAACCCACTTTATCGATATGGGCTATGAGTAACGATAATTGATTTAAGTACCAGTGCACAGCACAGGGCAATAACCAGGCGACGATATTAATAGGTCAGTAACAACTCGACCGCGTCTGGCTATTTGTTAGCTAAGTTGTATGTCTGGCGTAGAAGAAAAAGAAAGAGTTTTACACTCAACTATTGTAATTGGACACCCAATTAGAATTCGATGAGCTTTCATGCGTACCAGTTGGATGGGGTTGTATGCATGCCTAGATGGCGTGCTAAATAGATCGTACAGAGGCTTAGGTACGAGATGAATGTTGACATGTGCCTGGGCTGAAGTGGGTATTGGTGTGTGTATTTACTACGCTACTATATTCTAGCTTCACGGATGGCCGAAGCAGTTTTTTGTTAACTGACGAACTTATTAGTTGTAAGCAGACCAATTCAATTATCAATTTTTACAATAAAATCGTTAGTAAACTTGCAATTTTGAATGTAAAAATGGAAGTTGGAAGAAGACAAGAGTTCGCCGGGATTCCCTCAGAGACTAGAGTCGAATAAAAGACTCGCCCTTAATAAAAACAAACTGTTAGAGCCAGCAAGAACATTTATTGCTTGTAGAAACTCTTTTTCACTAGAAGTAGCGCTTCTTATGCTTCAGGAAGCGGGTTACCTCTACACTAATTCATCAGATTAAACAAATTTTAATTACATGCAAAGAAATTCATTTGAAACTAACTACCCCAGTTCTCAGTTTCAGCCACCAAACTCTTCACAAGTTAATTTTAGAAAACTGAACCAACATACTAACTAACCTCATACTTATCAAGTTACTCGTAGTAACGATTTCCCATCCAATCGATGGCGAAACTCTAACAATAATTACCAATCACAAAATCATTTGCATCAACAACATTTTAATAATCGTGACTTAACCTTTAACAATAGCGATATTAACCACTCACAACAAAGCCGAATTAGATGCTTCGGTAGACAATTACCAATGGATATTGATACTTCTACACAGACTGCACATACAAACGTAATTACAGAAAATTTTCCTTCCCATGCCTCGGAAACTAAACTTTTGGAGCAAAATTACCCTATATCAAAATAAGATTCGTTCTGGATGGAGGCCCAAGCATGAGCGTCATTAACCCCGGATTATGTGCACCACATCTAAAAAAACCTATTGATAAACTTTTTGTTTCTACTCTTAACTCAAAAATCGAGTGCAACCAAATAATCGAAATTGAGCCATTGTCCGAATTCGGAGGTAATTTCACATTTGAATTTATTGAAACAAAACCCCATATAGACAACAAACTATATATACCCAGAAATTCATAAACAAGAAGTTGAGAAACAAATTAACGATATTGTCGCAGATATTGCCCGTGAATATATGAAGCACGTAGTAAGCCCTTAGATTTGATATTGCCCGTGAATATCTAGAGCATGTAGTAAGCATTGGCGAAATTTCAGTCGAAAAAGAAAAAGAAAACGTGACAAGAGAAAAACTCGTGTTTCAATATAAAAACGCCAAAAATCCCTTACGGACTAAAAGGCTCACGGAAAAGTTATAACATTGGTGTCAGAAGTGGGATTTTTGGTGTACGAAGATATTGTGACTGTGGAAAATGACGAAAGTGAGTGAATTGAAGGTGACACAGCTCAAAGATGAGCTGAAGAAACGGGACTTGCTCACAACCGGAAATAAGTCGGCACTGCTGGGAAGGCTCATGGATGCACTTAAAGCTGAAGGTAACGATCCAGATAGCTACAAATTCGAGATTGAGAAGGAGTTCGCTGGCGACGTAAGCATGCCAGGTGAGCAGAACGCAATTATGGAGCTTCTTCTGGAAATGAAGCAGCAATCGCTTGAAAAACAGCAGCAGATGCGACAACAATCTACCGAAATGGCGCAAAAGATAGAACAACCAGCTGCAACAAACTATCGAAATATCTGCGAAAATAGTTGAAATCGAGCAGAAGTTCAACGGTCAGCTAAAAGAATTGGACGAGAAGTTCCAGAGCATGTCCGAAGAGTTCGAAAAGCTAAAGTTAGATGTTGAGCGGAGCAAAATTGTTGGATTGACTCCAGTAGAATCGGTCACAGCCAAGAACTTGAAGGCTCCAATGTTCGATGGACAAAGTTCTTGGAACATTTACAAAACTCAATTTGAGGCCGCTGCAGCAAGCAATCGATGGAGTGAACAAGAACGAACGACTGCTTTGATTTTAGCACTTCGAGGTCCTGCTGCTGAAATTTTACAGACTGTTCCAGTGCAGCATCATGGAAATTTCTTGAGTCTGGTCAACGCGTTGGAGGACGTTGGTGAGGACCACGTGAAGCAGATTTATCGGTCCCAACTCAAGAGTCGCACGCAGAAGCAGTCAGAGACAATACAGCAGCTCGCCCAAGATATCGAAAGGTTGACGCTGCTTTCTTTTCCAACATCGGACTCCGAGCACCGAGATGAGATGGCACTCGAGATATTTATCAGGGCGTTGCGTGATCCGGAATTAAGGCACTCTCTTCTTCTCGCGGACAAGAGAAGCCTGAGGGCTGCAGTGGCCTACAGTTTAACATTTTAAGCAGCAGCATGTGTCCAAAAGCGAAGTGAGGCTTCGGGAAGTGCATGAAGAGTGCTCATGGCAAAACCTAATTGTCCGACGTGAAAATGGGTCGAAGGAAGCGCCACGATCTTGGAACTGCGGAAAACAGGGGCACTTGAGACGCGACTGCACCAACGCAGTAAATTTAATTATTATCCGGGCTACGCAGCCAGGCCTAAACAGCGTAGTGGACCCGAAAAAAGAGCCGCTTCCCTCCTGAGGAGGCGGGAAACTAAAAAGCGCCAACTTCACGGGGCAGAGGTTGGCTGATAGAAGTGACGCCCCAAGAACCATCATCGACGTCTCAAGGCTAAACAGGGGAGAAAATGACTTGTGGTTGAACGAAAAGGTTGCATCAAGAAGCTGTGCGTTAACCACAGACACTGGAGCGACGACATATATTCTGAGGCCAGACTTGGCTGGAAACCTTAAACAGAATCGAGCTCCGCAATACGTTTGGCGAACAGCCACTGGTAGTTCTGCGCCAATCTAAGGGGAAATCTCCTGTGAAGTCCAACTAGGTGACCTGATATTCCCGCACCAGTTCCTGATAGTGGACATCACTGATGATTGTATCCTAGGCGTGGATTTCCTGACAGCAAATGGATTCTCCATAAATTTAGGCGAGCAAATCCTAAAGTGACGAAATGCGGAAATACCAATCGGAGCCAGTGATACCAAATGCACTTAGCCGCGGATACTGGTTGACGAAGACATCCAGATACCGAGGTCATCTGAAAACGTCATGTGGGCCACACTAGATGGTGATCATGGGGACTGCCGCTTCTACTTGGTACAGGCAACCAAAACACCAGCACTTCGAAATCTTCTCGTAGTGCGCAGTCTAGTAAAAGTTTATAGGCAGGGACGAATACCCATAAGAGTGCTGAATGTAGCAGATACTGCCATTAAGCCACCAAAGACGGAAGCAGTAAACGAACTGGTGGAGAAGGTACTGGATCAAACACGATTGACTGAGAAAGAATTTGCCGAAGCAGAAGGACTGATTGCTGAATGGAATGGTCGAACTAACTTGGTGTCTCATAGGATTGACACGCAGAACTCGAGACCTATTAGGCGGGCTCCTAGGCGTTTACCACTTGCGAAACAAGAGGAAGTCAATAGCATGATAGCTAGTATGGAGAAACAAAGGGTCATCGAATCTTCAACCAGCCCCTTGGCATCCCCAGTTGTCCTTGTAAAGAAAAAGGATGGAAGCACGAGGTTCTGTGTAGACTACCGAAAACTGAACGAGGTAACGAAGAAGGATAGCTACCCACTTCTGAGGATCGATGACATCTTGGATACTCTGGCAAGGGCTCGTTGGTTTTCAACGCTAAACTTAAAGAGCGGCTATTGACTAGTAGAAATTGCGAAAAATGACCGGCAGAAGACAGTGTTTTCAGTGGGGTCTGGATTATGGCAATTCGTTGTGATGCCATTTGGCCTGTGCAATGCTCCGGCCACTTTCGAGCGATTAATGGAACGTGTTATACGGGGGCTCAGCTGGAAAACATGCTTAGTGTACCTCGATGGCATTATTGTGAGGGGTCGAAGTTTCTCGGGCCAAATTTAAAATTTACGGGAAGTATTCACCAGACTAAGAGCAGCAAATCTTAAGCTCAGCCCAAAAGAAATGTATAATGTTTGGCAAAGAAGTCAAGTATCTCGGACATACGGTTTCATCTACAGGCGTCAAAACAGATCCGGAAAAAATGGAAGCCGTGAAGAAGTGGTCAACCCCGAAAGATCAACACGAGCTGCGAAGTTTTCTCGGGTTAGCGACGCATTACCGGCGATTCGTGAAGGATTTTGCTAAAATTGCCAAGCCGTTGCATCTGTTGACCGAAAAAAACCAGCGGTTTAATTGGAACAATCAGTGTGAAGCATCGTTCGAGCGGTTAAATAACGGACTTTGTGAAGCGCCTGTGTTGGCGTACCCTAGACCTGGAAAGACGTTCGTTGTGGATACAGACGACAGCAATACCGGTATTTGGGCGGTATTATCGCAGCAGTTGAATGGCGAAGAAAAAGTAATCGCGTTTTACAGCAGAGTGTTATCAAAACCAGAACGGAACTATTGCGTGACACGGAGAGAGTTACTCGTAATAGTTGAAAGTGCAAAACATTTCCATAAGTATTTGTATGGAAGAAAGTTTGTTTTGCGTACAGACCATGCAGCGCTACGGTGGTTATTGAGCTTCAAGAGCCCGGAGGGACAAGTCGCCCGTTGGCTGGAAAACCTTCAGAGCTATGACTTCGAAGTCATTCACCGTAAAGGGGCTTTGCATGGAAACGCAGATGCACTTTCTCGTCGACCGTGTCCACCTAGCTGTAAGCATTGCCATCGACTGGATGAAAAAGCTGCTACGGCTGACATGCGCTTAATTGACGGTCCAAAATGAACAACATGGTGACGCAAATATTAGGCAAATCATGACCTGGAAGGAATCCAATCAGCGACCAGAATGGCAGAACATCTCCAAGTGTAGCCCAACAGTGAAGAGCTATTGGGCACAATTGGTCTCATTACATCTTGATGGCGAAGTGCTGAAAAGCAAATGGGGATCTGCTGATGGAAATTCACACCGAATGCAAATTGTGATTCCACAAAAACGGATTCAGAAAGTCTTAAAAGAAATGCACGAGGGTACATCCGGACGTCACCTTGGAGTAAATAAAACCTTTAACAAGGTACGAGAGAGGTTTTGTTGGCCGCGCGAGAGGATGTCGAAGATTGGTGCCGTAAGTGTGCAGTTTGTGCATCGGTGAAAGGACCGAAACGTAGAACCCGAGGAGGAAAGAAGGTCTACAACGTGGGAGCACCCTTCAAGAGGATCGCTGTGGATATCGCTGGACCCTTTCCCTTTCGGATCTGGGAAACCGCTACATACTGGCTGTGGCGGACTATTTTAGTAAGTGGCCAGAGGTATACCCGATACCAAATCAGGAGGCGTCGACTGTCGCAGAGAAAATCTTCCTCAACTGGTTGAGTCGATACGGAGTTCCATCCGGATTACACTCTAAACAAGGACGAAATTTCGAATCCCGACTGTTTGGCCATTCAAGCATTCGATATTCCAAAAACACCTAAGCAATTTCAACAATTCCTCGGTCTGATCGGATACTATTGCAAATTTATTCAGGACTTTTCTAAAATTGCTAAGCCCTTTACTTTACGATTGAAAAAAGGTACAAAAATAAACCCTCAAGACAAAAATTATGTCGAATCCTCTGAAAATCTCAAACTACTCATAATAAGCGACCCAATACTGATTTATCCTGACTTTAATGAAAAATGCATACTTACAACTGATGCTTCAAATAACGCTATTGAAGCTGTGTTGTCTCAAAAAGGGCATCCTATTTGTTTTGCTAGTCGTACTCACAACGATCATGAGATTAATTATTCTGTGATTGAAAAGGAATTGCTAGCAATCGTATGGGCTACGAAATACTCTCGCCCGTATATTTATGGCAGGAAGTTCACTTTAAGAATTGACCACAAACCCCTTACTTGGATTGCAAACTTAAAGCAATCAAACTTCAGAGATGGAAGTCAAAATTAGAGGAATATAACTATGAGGTGAAGTTTATTAAAGGTAAGGACAACGTTGTAGCGGACGCTTTGTCTCGACCCGAAATTCATTTAAACAGCCAAGATTGTAGTTCAACGGGAGCTACAATTCACAGTGCCGAAAAGGATAACTCACTTTATATACAAATCTCCGAAAACCCCTTAATATCTATAGAAATCAAATTATTATAAAAAAAGAAGTACCAACTCAACAAAAAAGCGTATCATTTTTGGAAGACAAAGATTAACTTTCATTACCAAGGAACCGAACGAAAAATTCATTATGTATATAATTAAAAATCATTTACCCGACAAAGAGATTGTTGGCCTGTATGCACCAGATATTCAAGTTTCCAATATTTTTCAAAATGAATACCTCAAATTTATTTACTCTCATAGTAAAGTCAAAATTGTAAAATGTCCCTATTTTCTTTACGATTGTGAGAAACTTGCCCAAATTCAGGAAGAAATTTTAAGAGAACACATCACAAACAATCATAGAGGAATAGATGAAGTTTACAGGGAAGTAAAAGACAAATATTATTACCCAAACTGAAAATCCACTTCACTAAAATCATAAATAACTGTAATACCTGCAACATTATGGAATATGAGCGTAAACCTTACAAACCACCATTTTTTTAAAACTTTTATACCCACTAAACCCCATGAAATAGTCCACATGAACATTTGGTTCAAAGATAGAAAAACTATGTACTTCACTCTTATCGACAAATTTACTAAATTCGCACAAGCCATTCCAACCAACAGTCGAAATTGGCCGGACATTAAAACCGCCTTGAACACATATTTTGAATCATGCTCAATACCAAAAAAATTATTAAAGATAATGAAGCTACTTGTACACTAAATTTTAAAAAACTTCCTTGGTAAAGAAAATATTCACCTAAGTTTTGCAACCCCCGGTTTAAAGACAGGTAACTCTGATATCGGACGGGTCCATAATAACCTGAATGAACATATAAGAATTATGTCCGAAAAAAGGCGAAATAAACCCGATAATTACGTATGCGTACAAGAAGCTGTTAAATATTACAATTATACACATCATTCTACAACGGGAGAAAAGCCCATTGAAATTCCCATAGGAGTAATACCCCCTGAAAAATTCGACGACATTAGAAACAAAATCCTTCACAAGCAAGAGATACGCCTTGCATATCACAATAAGAAAATATCCGAAACTGATCTCAATTCCAACTTTATAAAATATGTTCACAGAAAGAAAAAGCTAGAACCCCATTTTAAACAAAAACCCAACCTCAAAAGACCTACCCACAAGAAACTCTTAATGAGAGCCAAAAAGTTCCAAACTAACAAAATATCTTTTCAGGCACCATCTTGCTCACCCTTTGTCTCTTTGCCGCATGTACAAACACAATACATAGAAGTGAACGAAATCAAACAAGGCAATGGGTTCATCCTCACATGAATGGAAACTACTAACATTATTGATAATTTTACAAATACCATTCATATTGTAAATACTATATTATACCAAGAAGCTCTTGAATCTGTCCGCTTCAGTATTAACAATTCAATTTTAAGGCAACAAATTACTGATAAATTAAACACACTTAAGCCCCATAGAGAAAAAAAGAGGTTTGATTAATCTTCATGGAAAGTTTTTGAAATGGGTTGAAGCAACAATGGACGATGACGACAGACAAGACATCAATAACCACTTTGAAAAAATTGAAGACGACTTTACAAACGTTGCAGACGACATTAACAAACAAACTACTATTAACAGAAACATTAACAATAATATCCAGAAACTTACAAACCACATTAATTCCTAACAAACGATAATCACTAATAAAATTAACCAGCTCATGGCTGAAACTGATTCGAATAAGAAAAAGTTTGAAGAGTTTAAAGTAAAAAGCGAAATAACCGAAAACTTACTCGCACTCCTGGACTTTATATCTACAATCGAAGATGTTATTATGGCAAGTAAATTGAGCATATTCAGCAGAAGTATTTTGAACACCCAAGAAATTTTCTTCCCAAAAAAAAACATATTTAAATTACAGAATATTCGAATCTCAGTGGCTAAACAAAACACAATTATAATAATTGTTTTACAAATTCCAAACTTTACGTCTAGCAAATATTACAGAACATTTATTGTCCCTATCCCGAACAAAGATAAAAAATTTGAACTATTCACAAGCTACTATGAAATTCTTTTAAATCAATTAAATGTATTTGAATATTCCGGCGAAAGTTTTAAAAGATAGTTAAAACTAGTTTCCGAAAAAACATCTTTAAAACCGATATTCACAATTGTAAAATGGCCAATCATACTAAATCTGAAATTGCCAAAACAGCGCCAAATACAGGTATTGTAATAACAAAAAATTTGAATATATGGTTTTCCAATAAGAGGTTTCATTTTATTATGTAAAAAAAACGAGTATTTTAATTTTTTAAGAGAGATCAATGGAATTTTATTTCATTGTATGTCATTAACAATGGAAAACGATAGCATTCAAATGGCCGCCACGGCTACGCTTGCAGCACCATATCCTTTTCATGAAATTTTCCATGACCAATTCGCACATTTGCGGCTGTATGTCCTCGAGAACTTCACGAATTCCATCTTTAAGGTATTGAATTGATTGTGGAGCATTGGCATAGACCTTATCTTTCATGTGGTCCCAAAGAAAAATGCCTAAAGGTGTTAAATCACAAGATCTCGGTGGTCAATTGTGATCACATCTTCGAGAAATAACACGGTCAGGAAACTTTTCTTTCAAAATTGCGATGGTTTCGTTGCTTGTATGGCACGTAGCACCGTTTTGTTGAAAATAAACGTCGTGTACATCCATCAATATCTTCCAATTTCGGCCATAAAACATCTTAAATCATAGCTCCGCAGCGCAATCCATTCACCGTCACAGTAAGGTCCAATAACACCGCACCAAACAGTGACACGTTGAGAATAGAGAGGTTTTTCAACAATAATTCTTGGATTTTCCCAGCCCCCAGTTCGACAATTCTGCTTATTAACGTAGCCTCTGAGGTGAAAATGGGCCTCATCACTGGATATGATTTTTCGATGAGAATGGATCATTTTTATGCATTTCAAGGACCCAATCGGCAAAGATACGATGTTGCTGGTGATCGTCCGGCTTGAGTTCTTGTGTTAACTAAACTTTAAAAGCGGTGTAATGTCGTTTAGGGAAAACCTAAATCCAAAGATCGACGAGGTATTGACAGACCTGGGTTTTCGTCAACACTATGGGCTACAGCAGCAATATTCTCCGTTATTCTTGAGCGACGCACACGGTTTCGATTCTTCACATCAGAAACTTGTCCCAACAGCTCAATTTTTTCCACCAGTTTCACTATTGTCAGCCGAGAAGGTGCTTCACGGAGACCAAAACGTGCTTTAGTTTTGCGAACTGTGACTGCAACATTTTCACCATTTTTGTAGTACATTTTTACAATTTCAATGCGTTGTTGAAGCATGTATCGTTCCATTTTTAATAATGGCGTAGTTTTTACTTGTCAAATGTCAAAAGATGACAGCTTCAAAAGTGACAACTGCCCAAATAGCGGCCTATTCAAAATGAAACCTCTTATTGGAAAACCCTGTAGAACACTTTTATACCAAAATTGTAATGACCATAAAATCGAAATCCAAGGGAACAACATTGTTAAATTTGAAAAATGCAAAATATCAATTTTAAACAACACTTTCCAGAATAAAGTCGAACAGTACAAAGAATATGTAATCCTACCAAATACTATGAAGAACATTAATTATGTAATTAAAGACCTTTTTGTGTTGTTGACCTCATATATAAAAATAAAATTCGACCGCTCACAATTCAAAGTTTGATTCGTCAGGAGCCGAATCCCAGGTAGGAGAAGTTATATCACACACACCGACCATCCACTTTTCTCATAAATATGAAACCAAACACCTAAAGTCCTCAAATCAAACACTCGAAACCATATTTTAAATAATTAATATCACATACGTGCAGCTCTTGCATGCTTATCTAAAAACTCCCAAACCCTTCTTATTAACTAGTTGCCAACGTAAGGTCAAACCAAAGTATCTTGCTTATCTTTGTCGCCGATTTCTATAAACATCGGCCCGCGTTTTTCTTTCGACGCGACGTTCACTTTTCCAAACACTTGAGGGCGCTTATCGTTTTGTATACTGATCCAAAGACTAACATTATTTTTGATGACTCGAAAAATTGTAATGGTAGGAAGTAAATTAAGAAAAGGCAGTCGAGTCCACGCTTTTGACCAAACCACATCTTGTTAAATTTCTAAAACCCTTTTTTAAATCATATTTTATAAATAAAATATAAATCAATGTTTTCGTCGTTTTATTGATCATTGCCCCCATTTTTAAAGTGCCCTATTTACGAGCAGGCATCAAATTATTGAACATTACAACGCCAAACTGTACAAGAAATTCTGTAAGGCTACCATCACCAGGCAACTCGGCAACGCATGCTTTCAAGTAACGGGCCCGGACAACAAGGTCTGGGGGGATATATCACGCAAAAGACATTCGACCCTAAGGAAGAATCTTCAGGCACGTCTGCTTCGGAGGCCGGCGCACTCATGCCTGTATTGTAATGTTTCACAGCCGCTAGATTGGCCGCACCTGAGATGCCTCATGGCCAAGAAGTCATAACGGGTGCTCAGTCGCGGCAGGCCTCGAAAAAAAAGAAAAACAGGAGGGAAACAGATCCCGCTAGCGACCGGATTGGACCGGCGGGAGTGGAGTGGAGCGGTTGGTCGGATCGTGTTGCATGTGTGAAGTGATCCATTTTGGAGAGACAAAGAATATCTCCGGAAAGTTTATGAAAACTTTCGTGCGATTCCTGAGAAGAAAAGTCGCGTGCTTCGAGTCAAATCAATTAATTTTCGATTTGAGTTCAAACAGATTTACATGTGACAAGTGTTGAATTCGTCTTATAATCCATTCCAATTTGTCACTTTTGTAACTTAGGCATCAAAGCCTCGTCGTATGTGCTGAATTTTGTGCGAATAATCCTTTCCGTAGTATGAACGGCTATGACCATGTGAAAATGGATTGTCGAGTCGGACTTATGAGGTTGGTCGAATGACTGTTGAGAGGTTTCAGTGCGGAAAATCATAGACAACTAAGTCGCAATTAGAACCAATGAATATATTCATGACTTCATTAAAAATAAGTGGGAAAGAGTTTTGTGTTAAAAATTATTTGCGAAACAAAATATCAACGAAATAAAAACAAACATTTGAGAGAACATTCGACGTTGAAA
Organism: Oxycera nigricornis; assembly: GCA_963942545.1. NCBI lineage: Eukaryota > Metazoa > Arthropoda > Insecta > Diptera > Stratiomyidae > Oxycera > Oxycera nigricornis. The sequence goes on along the minus strand of OZ012660.1, from coordinate 63,981,143 downwards.
AACTGCATCGAAGATTTGTGCAAAAGTGAATGTCTATCAGGATATTTTTGAATGCTGAATTTTGCAATAACTGTACGTTGATCCTGACGCAGTGACATTTGATATAAGCTGAGGTGACTAGTGCGCCAGCCAGAGGAAGCCCTCTTAGCCAGGTGATTATGACCCAGTGAAAATTTTACAAAACGGCAGGTTCTGAAGTTCAGGAGGATGCTTCAAATCCTAACTTAGAAACGCAAGGTCCAGTTATGACTAGACAAATTCACTATCTTATTGATTCGAGCAAATAATTCTAAAGTTATTTGGGAGGCGCTCTAATGCAGATTCAATAATATTTTAGCAACTAATTTGCTGTAATATTATTTTTGTTTGTATTGTTAAAAGCTTCCCAACAATGCTTTGAAAGAAAGTTTCATCAAATTTTGTACACGTATGGCAAAAGAAATGAAATTGTTAATATTTTACAAATCGAAATGAAAATTTGCGGTACGCAAAAAAGAAAAAAATACAATATAATAAGAATGAAAAAAATATATATATTTTATCAATATTGTCTTTGAAATTTCTAATTCTAAAAAAACATGAATAGGTTAGATTCTAATTGAGACCGCGTTTAAAATGAAAACTAAAAACAGTTATATAAAACAGTGATTTTATTTTATATAAACAATGATGTAAGACAATTTATCGATTTATGATTATTATTTCTGTATCTGCTCTTATTATGATACGGAAAAAACATGCAAAATATAAAAACTCGAAGGGAGAAGATAATTTTGATGACACGTACATAATTAAATTTTCATTAATACTTATTATATATGATAAGATTAAGTAATATGTAGTTTTGAACAAAAAAATAACTTGTTGATTGCTGAAAATTGATGGTAATGAGGTAGTTAAAAGTGGACAGGAAAAATATTAGTTAAATTATGAAAAGAACAAACAAATTATAAATATATAAATTAATGGTAACAATATTGAGGTCGATTGATGTGAAAGAATAAATTAAGGCTAGACGCTCAGAATAGGAGAAGAACAAACAAATTATAAATATATAAATTAATGCTAACAATATTGAGGCCGATTAATGTGGATGAATAAATTCAAATGAACTAAAGTACCCAGAGTTTCCTTGAGGGCTCTCCCTCTTTAATGACCGCAATTGCCAGCAGATAGAGGAATAGTTTGGCCAAGGAACATTGTAAAGTGAAGTAGACGGTTTAGCCTCAACTTAGAGAATGATGTTTGATTGGATTTGTTTCTATTGTGATATTTGTGGATGAAATTTGGTAATTGGGCAAGTAGATGGATGAATCTTTGTATATGAGATTCGAGACCTGCTAGAGAAACGTACCCATGACGTTACGCGCCGAACTGAGTTGACCTGGCAGCAGCCATCGAATCTCTAGCCAGGTAGAGGCCGGACCCAAATTCGTCAGAGGGTTCGTTGCTTCGTCCCGGGGACTTCACGTCCATCAGGTCAACAGGAACAAACCTGTTTACCTTGAAAATTCGAAGCGATACCGTTCGCCAACTTTCATTTCCTTATTTCATTACAAACTTCTGGCTGAACCCAAACTGGAGAGCTCTTCCGGGCAGTTTCAAGCTAAAGCTGTGTAAGCGTCTAATACAGGATGATTGAAAGGATTTTGTGTACCTTTGGAACAAAAACTAGACAAGGAACTACTACTCTCTGCTCGCCGCCATCACGTTTACGAACTGGTTTTAAGATGTGTGTTCGAAACAAAAATCCACCAAGTCACAAGTATCCCTGATATCCCAGTGTTCGAAAAGTTTAGAGACAACTGGAAAACTATTAATTCTGCTGCTATTAAATCATACACCGATACCGTCACACAAAATTTTTGTAATACAACGATAGTAAAATCAAGAACTGTAAAAATCATTGTACCTCACGATTATCGGGAACTGATTGAACTATCTATTATATTATCAGGAGCAGATAATGAGAAAAATTAGACCTCCTGGGGTGATGCATCAAGCAAAGTTGATGGCTAGAGCTATTTACTCTTTAAAAATATGTTTGTTACAATCCCAGTTCAAAATTAGCGCCAAGGACAAATGAGCACTTAAAGATGTTTGTTTTGTTCCTTACGGCTATACAGGGTGTATAGAAATTGCCACACAGGCTCCTCCCCACGTGGTATTTTGGACAATTTTAATCAGAAAATATTTAAAAAAAAATTTTCCATTTCTTAACCCCTTAGCTGCCACAGACGTTTTAAAATTTTGAAAAAAATGCCGTTCTTAAATTAGTAAAAACGCAATTTCTTCACAGTTATGAAAGATACAACAATCAATTGTATTATTGTTAGATAGTTGGAACATTATTTCACTCTAAGCTATCAAACTTTCGTTGCAAAAGGACTATAAATGCAAACAGTTTTTCCTAAAAATTCGCGTCTAAAATAAAATTTGCGTCCTGAATTGAAGTATACAGCTGTCACCACATGAAAGTGCTTCCAATCACAATCTTTTGAATGAACAATACAAAAAATAGGTATTTGAAATGTTTTTATTAAAATTATTTACAGCATATGTTCAAAGTGGCTTCCTTCCATTGTCAAACAAGACCTGAACTTTTTAACAATAACATAACAGAGATTTAATTTTTGAAAAAAGATTTCGCATTGTGAACGTGAAAATTAAAGGAAAATAAGGAAAAATGCACAATTTTCGTATAGAAAAAAACATTTCTTCGACTTTCGAGAACTGTCGCTCCCAATATGCTCACTCATATTCACAAAATAGCTTTAAATAGTAGCAAAAAACTATTTTATGCGTTTTATTGTTTGTTTGAGTGTTATATCTTTCCTAACTGTGAAGATATTGTGTTTTTACTAATTTAAGAACGGCATTTTTTTCAAAATTTTAAAACGCCTGTGGCAGCTAAATGGTTAAGAAATCGAAAAAAAAATATCATAATATTTTCTGCTTAAAATTGTCCAAAACATCACGTGGTGAGGAGCCTGTGCGGTAATTTCTGGACACCCTATATATGTGAAACCATGGCTTGGATGTAGTCTGGCGTTGTAGGCACCAAATCAAGATTTGTGCTTTTTAAAGAGGCTAAAGAAATATGAAACTGTTGACAAATTGATCTACAACGCAGCGCTGAGCAAGTTTAGTTAACATCTTTGGTATTTGTCAGAAGAAATTACCGTTTTATCGCTCTTCGATGATGAAGTTAATGAGCAAACCAAGGAAACATTGATTCTGGGAAGAGATACATTCCATTGAAAGAAGATATGTCTGATTATTTGTATGGTAAGTAGAGATATATATTATTATAGACCCATTTCTACGTGGAACGAAGATGTTGCCTATTTGGAGGGAAAAAGAAGTTCTTTTCTTAAGGCCAGTTAATAATACAGCTGAAAGAGCTGTAAACCTTATCCAAGATTTTCATAGTTTGATCACTGCAAACGAAGAACAAAAGTAACTTTTGTTCCGATGTGTGCAAGAATATAGGAATCTATATCCAGACTGTAAAAAAGTGCCCCTCAAAAGAAAATATCCTGACTGATCTGTAAATTTATATTCTTTTGATAAATATTCTATAAAATATTACTCGATATTGACGACAATGTATTTGCCGGCATATCGAATTCATTCCGGAAAATCCCTCGATAGCAAAATGAGCGGAAAAGGTGCGCAAAGTGTTCACACTAGACAATATTAATTTTATTTATAATACGTATTTTCGCTTCTAGATTTAACGTCCTTAGTTTTCTTGAAGTCATAACGTGAAAATCATTTAAAGAACTTTCTAATACAAAACTAAAAATAAAACCGTGCCTTTTGTACCAGTAATTGCATAAAATAAGGTACATTTTTTCAACTATGCAAGGGATTTGCACCGTTCTTCTTTCCAATTACTTTGACAACAAATAACCAACGTTAACCAATTGTCTATGAGTTACATGCAAAACACAATCAATACTAATCCATTAAGCCGCATAGGCAAAATAAACTATTGCATTATTCTTGGAAAGATGATCGATACTTCTGTGTAAACATCTGAAGAATTTTGATGCATGCTAACAGTTTTGATATTGCCATTTAAAAAGTTTTATACAATTAATTATGCTAATTCAACTTATAGATATGGAAAATGACCCTTAAGTCTTCAAAATAAGTTCAAGTTAGAGAGATAGTACAAGAAATTTCTCGGATTTGTATTTATAGTTGCATGTTATTGATTTACCTTAAAGTTGAGGTTATTTAGTTAGTTTTCTAAAAAAACACCGAATGGGAATCAAACACCTAATCCTATGTTTTTTTCCGGGTTATATGCGATTTCCCTTACACTGCACTGCTTCTGTCGGGAGAAAACAACATACTAAGTCAAAAGAGACGGCTAAACTGTTAATGCGCATTCAACTAAATCCGGAGGTGTTGCGGTCTAATACTTTAGGAATTGAATATCCGTAACGTCTCCTACTTATGTGCCTAATTTCATCTCAATCTGAGACGATGAGGTCATGCCTTCTCCTTGTTATTTCAGAAACAATGAAGAGAGTTCGTTTGTAATCGAAATTCACTCCCAAAACTAGGCAGCGGGTTTCCTCGTGATTCACACACTAAGAACCAGTTTTGCACAGCAGCCAGTGAGAGCTCTGAATAGTCTTGTCTCCATCGACTTGTATGAAGGACTACAAGCAAACCTCCTTGACTACGTCTGCTCAAATCATATAAACGTTAATACGCGTTGATAAAAACGACATTAACGCCTTTTTAATAAGAGCAATTAGGTAATATTATTCTTATCATTCACAATGACTATTACTGGTCTTTTTTATGTCAATTTTTTGATATTCGACAAAATGATTGCTTAAAATGCAAGTTATATTAAAAATCCCGTTTTTATTGACACCCAACATTTAACACTATTTTATCAAATAAAAAAAGCCACTAAAGCCACTAAATTTATTCAATCTTTGATAGCATTATTTTACTATTGCGCTTCGATTGACACCTTGATCTTATCGGCTCGTTACATAGCCAATACGCTTAGATTCAAAATCTAGTCAATCAAGTCGATATGATTTCTGTAAAAAAAACTATCACCAGCACAAATACAAACTTCTTTCCTAAAACATTTAAAATATACTCTAGAGACCTTATGTATTGAAAATTTCAATGTGGATTTTCGTAGCGATTACAAGAGCTCATATACTAGAAAGTTGACAAGTCGAGTTAAGACTTTGAAGGTTATGGGTGAATTTTAGTAGATTTGACTGCAAAGTGATGATGGATATAGAGAAAATACTATTGAAGTACAGGTTCAAATAATACAACAAATATAGATTTGCTTCAAAGAAGGATTGAGAAGAACCATTGCAATCATATCAGGAACAAGTTCTGAAATTTTCCCAAATATAGTTTCAACCCTCAGTACAAGCCAAATTATGCTCCAAGGCTTTCATTTCGGACCGTCATAAGTCAGGTATTCTACCAACATGATGACACTTACAATCATTATGACAGTAAATGTCTTTATGAAGATATGTTATTTTGAAGTTCAAATCATAGCATATAGAATATAAAGCACAGGCACTAGAGCTGAATTGCCGCAAGTCTGTTCTAAAAAATTTCATGTAGAGTTTTGCGCGTTTGTTAGTGCTCAAATTTGCATATACATAGATGCATACATGTTATCCGCACAGTAATTTGGTCGCGACGTATATAAATAAATGAAATGTTGACACAAAATTGCGGCCTCGTATATGCCTAGTTCCACATGGAGAAATTTCGTTGCGTTCACTCTTTCTTTTGCGTGAATTTGTGAATTGGTATTATTTAAAAAAATGTAAATTTCTATTTACATATAAATGATCTGGTGTCACTTATGACTCAAAACAAGTAGCTCGTAAAATTTCTAGAAACAAATTGAACTTCGTTCTGAGAGTTGCTTGTCCTTTTCTATTTCGTTTTTATCTTCTAACAAATATGTAATTGTAAGTGTTTTGGCAAGTAATGCTTTTTCCTATATGTGAAGTGCACTCCTAATAGTTGTTTCCTTAGAACATATCAACTGTGATCATAGATTACACTGGACAACACGACTTTTTTCCGTTACTTTAAATATATATTTTCGGTAACTTTAATGGATAAATATTTAAAAAAAAATAATTTAAAAAATTCTATTACATCAAAATACCTAAATAAATAATAAACCATAAGTTTGACATAATTATGACGGTATATCGAAAAAAGAACCATAAATTGGTCTTAGTAACAAAAATAAGACTGATACTTGTGTAACATGAGCAAAACCCTCGCTTGGAAATGTAAGGAAGGTAATAAAAACAAAGCAATAAAGATATTGTTTTCTTGCTGGCGCGGTTCGGCATGCCTAGAGAGCGTTGAATGTTTACACAACTGATCCGCATATGGTTCGGTCACTGCGATATGTCAATGGTGTGAATGCGTTTACTTGAATATCTCATTGTTACGGTAGATCTCAAAGTTCTTGGAATATTACACGGGATGCAAGGAGCTTACACAAAATATTGCTGTTTTTTATGCGAATGGGACAGTAGAGCTAGAAGTCAACACTTCATAAAAAATTATTGCCCAATGAGGACTAATTTAATTCCAGGACAAAGGAATGTGACTGGAAACTCCTTAGTAGAAGCAAACAATATTATTTTGCCACCTTTGCACATCAAATCATGTCTCATAAATTATTTTGTTAAAGCCATGAATAGAAATGGAGAAGACATTTAAAAATATTATTTACTAGACTGAGTGAAGCTAAATTAAAAGAAAGAATTTTTGTCGGGCCAGATATAAGGAAGATAATGAAGGATTCTAATTTTATTGCAAAAAAAAACACAGAAGAAAAAAATGCATGGCTTTCTTTTGTCTGCAAGCTATGAAGATATGGTTTCTAAACTACTACAGGATTATAAAGCTTTAGGATGTAATTTGTCTTTAAAGATTCATTTCCTTCATTCCCATCTCGACTTTTCTCCCGAAAACTTAGATGCAGTGAGCGACGAACACGGAGAAAGATTCCATCAAAACATCATGACAATGGAAAAACGATATCAAGGAAAATGGTCACCGAGAATGCTTGCAGATTTTTGTTGGACATTAAAACGAGATTATCCATCGTAAGTTATAAGAGATGAGCAAAAAGAAAAAGAAAAACCTACTGAATAATTTTTTAAAACTTGTTCCCTTAAAAAATAAGTTATGTTTTCTTTCTTTAAATAAATGTATATTTCCGCGGAAATGAGTGTTTCAATTTTTTTTCACACACATATCTTAAGTTATCTCTGGCCTGGGTATAAAAAAACCAGTAGCGAACTACGGCAAAAAATAAATAATTGTTTTGTTGTCCAGTGATATTATTTGATTAGTTGAGTAGTTGATGATTACATGTTTTTATTATTATACTTCAGTGACATATATTTTTGGTACTAAAGGTTGGAAGATTATTAGCTTAATTAGATAAGTGACGAGTCCTATATAATTTGGTTACCAAAGGATGAGGGTCATTAGCTTAATTTGATACACTTAAGAAATGAGTCATATATATTTTGGTTATTGAAGGACGAGAGTCATTAACTCTCCTCCTAGCTAAACAAATGTCCTCATTTTTCCATATTGCAAGGTACATTATTTTCTCGTAAAATTCTGAAATATAATTTGTCGGATTCTCTTTTCAACTTATTTTCTTTATATTCATTACATCGTTTTTCAAATTTTAATCTTCAGAAATGTTATTGAAGCTAGGACGGTTATTAATTCAGAAAATATTAATGAGCTTTTGACAGGTTTTGATTCTATTGGAATGATATATATTTAAGGACTGAATGTTCGAATATCTGTATTGTGATTCTGAAGCTTATATGTGTAATATTTCAATTTCGTTTTTTTTTTCAAAGTTGTGTAAGATGCTTTTGACTTCATTTTCACAGTTGAGATATACTTCATTATTTTATCAGCTGGATTTCAACCGACTAAAACCACCTCCTTTTCCTTCAATCATTCTCTCCATCAAAATGAGGAATTCTCCGTATTTAAAATCTTAGGACATAGTACCTCCCAGACGATAAGAATAGTACCAAATTGGTAAGCTTCCTTTTAGTTAGATTAATAGTTCAGACTATATGTTTATGAATCATTTTCTGTTGATTATATGTTTGGCTTTGAGTTTAGTGGAGCTGATTGTACTTGTAACTTACCTAGAAAGTTGGTCTCGAAGGAGATATTTTTCTAGTGTCGTTTTAAAAAAAATGAGATTCGCTATGGTTTTTAATTTTGTCCGGTAGTGTATTGTAAAAGTAAGCTGCTTTGTTGAAGAGGTCTTATTTTAGCCGATCAGTTCTGGTAAATGCAATAGCTATATTATTCTGTAAGTGTTTCTCATTCTGTAAGTGTTTTTCGCTCCAGTTGTGTACTCATTACGGTGTAAATTCTTATGTACGAATTAAGCTTTTTCCATGGAAATCATGCCTTGCAAATTCAACGTTTGGGCTGTTTCGTAAACTCCGCTCGTTAGAGTTGGCATAAAGAGATTGTAAATGGTCTTATACGCCTTCGTTGCTAATCTGGAGATGGTCATGAGGTTACCTTTAGAGGTTTGGCTCCAATTCAAGATGCCGTAGGAAATTCGTTACCGCTATATTTTGCGTAACGTTGCTACTACACCGCAGCCGACCCTGGCCACGGTTTGGGCAATCCCACCCGGCTTCACTCGCGAAGAGGGGTGTGGGAAAAGATATTTTTAAGAAAAGGGCGCCACCCGTTTCTGCGCCGGGACTGCCCTGCCCGCGAGTCCTGAAACGGGAATAGGATCCTCGAAGACCAAACCACCGATGGGATAGGAAATTTCCTATCGTAACAAGAGCTGACGCGACGTTCACTTTGCCACTTCACACAATTAACACTCTGCTTTTTCCATAATACACTATTTATTTTCTTAAAAAAACCTAACTATCCCTATCTAAACTTAATTTTACTTACAGTTTGTTTCTTCTTCTTAGGCCTATCTCCGCCACTTGTTGTCCGCCGTCCTCCTCCTTATAATCCTCCAGTAAGCTCAGAAACGATCCCAAGACAAGCAACCGTCCGCAATTTCCACCCTCGAGCTGCCCTCCAATTCCAAACCGAATTTTTCCGTCGTTACCACTGGTACACCTCGTACTTGCCTCCCACACTCAAGTTCCGCACCGAAAAGAAGAAGCGTCAGCTGTACCTTCGGTCCTATATATGGAATAACAATTTAATTCATTAATTGGCTTGATTGTGTGAAGTGGCAATATCAATTTTTAGAAAGAAAGCGTTTTCCCGCATGATGGTTTTGGGTTTTCCAGAACAAGGCAGTCCCATATTGTGTCCGTAAGGGTTTTGGATCGACCACGTTGCGTGGCGAACGTTACATTACCCCCCCTTCTTCAAGTGGATTTTCCCAAAATCCACTCCAAACAATAATAGACGGGACGGTAACGTTCGACACGCGGACACCCCCGGCGAGCCGCCGAGCGATCTGTGGGCACGGCCTTCAGCGTGCACATGGCTAACAATTTTACTTCCGACGTCGCGTTCACTGAAGCTCGAAACCAAACTCACGAGTCACACTCACAAGTCCAACGTATTAAATTACCGAACCTACGCAACTTAACCCACAACCGAACTAGGTATAGAAAATAAACTAAAAGGAAGGATATGAAACAAAAGGAGAAAAGGAAAAAAAGGAAAAGTCTAGAGAGGGGTGGAAATATCCGTCAAGATCCTCGGAGCAGGAACGCAGGAAAAGAAAAGGATCGCGGGGAGGTGACGAAGATCAGGACCGGTGTGGCCTGTGCCAGTCTATTCTACCAACATGATGACACTTACAATCATTATGACAGTAAATGTCTTTATGAAGATATGTTATTTTGAAGTTCAAATCATAGCATATAGAATATAAAGCACAGGCACTAGAGCTGAATTGCCGCAAGTCTGTTCTAAAAAATTTCATGTAGAGTTTTGCGCGTTTGTTAGTGCTCAAATTTGCATATACATAGATGCATACATGTTATCCGCACAGTAATTTGGTCGCGACGTATATAAATAAATGAAATGTTGACACAAAATTGCGGCCTCGTATATGCCTAGTTCCACATGGAGAAATTTCGTTGCGTTCACTCTTTCTTTTGCGTGAATTTGTGAATTGGTATTATTTAAAAAAATGTAAATTTCTATTTACATATAAATGATCTGGTGTCACTTATGACTCAAAACAAGTAGCTCGTAAAATTTCTAGAAACAAATTGAACTTCGTTCTGAGAGTTGCTTGTCCTTTTCTATTTCGTTTTTATCTTCTAACAAATATGTAATTGTAAGTGTTTTGGCAAGTAATGCTTTTTCCTATATGTGAAGTGCACTCCTAATAGTTGTTTCCTTAGAACATATCAACTGTGATCATAGATTACACTGGACAACACGACTTTTTTCCGTTACTTTAAATATATATTTTCGGTAACTTTAATGGATAAATATTTAAAAAAAAATTATTTAAAAAATTCTATTACATCAAAATACCTAAATAAATAATAAACCATAAGTTTGACATAATTATGACGGTATATCGAAAAAAGAACCATAAATTGGTCTTAGTAACAAAAATAAGACTGATACTTGTGTAACATGAGCAAAACCCTCGCTTGGAAATGTAAGGAAGGTAATAAAAACAAAGCAATAAAGATATTGTTTTCTTGCTGGCGCGGTTCGGCATGCCTAGAGAGCGTTGAATGTTTACACAACTGATCCGCATATGGTTCGGTCACTGCGATATGTCAATGGTGTGAATGCGTTTACTTGAATATCTCATTGTTACGGTAGATCTCAAAGTTCTTGGAATATTACACGGGATGCAAGGAGCTTACACAAAATATTGCTGTTTTTTATGCGAATGGGACAGTAGAGCTAGAAGTCAACACTTCATAAAAAATTATTGCCCAATGAGGACTAATTTAATTCCAGGACAAAGGAATGTGACTGGAAACTCCTTAGTAGAAGCAAACAATATTATTTTGCCACCTTTGCACATCAAATCATGTCTCATAAATTATTTTGTTAAAGCCATGAATAGAAATGGAGAAGACATTTAAAAATATTATTTACTAGACTGAGTGAAGCTAAATTAAAAGAAAGAATTTTTGTCGGGCCAGATATAAGGAAGATAATGAAGGATTCTAATTTTATTGCAAAAAAAAACACAGAAGAAAAAAATGCATGGCTTTCTTTTGTCTGCAAGCTATGAAGATATGGTTTCTAAACTACTACAGGATTATAAAGCTTTAGGATGTAATTTGTCTTTAAAGATTCATTTCCTTCATTCCCATCTCGACTTTTCTCCCGAAAACTTAGATGCAGTGAGCGACGAACACGGAGAAAGATTCCATCAAAACATCATGACAATGGAAAAACGATATCAAGGAAAATGGTCACCGAGAATGCTTGCAGATTTTTGTTGGACATTAAAACGAGATTATCCATCGTAAGTTATAAGAGATGAGCAAAAAGAAAAAGAAAAACCTACTGAATAATTTTTTAAAACTTGTTCCCTTAAAAAATAAGTTATGTTTTCTTTCTTTAAATAAATGTATATTTCCGCGGAAATGAGTGTTTCAATTTTTTTTCACACACATATCTTAAGTTATCTCTGGCCTGGGTATAAAAAAACCAGTAGCGAACTACGGCAAAAAATAAATAATTGTTTTGTTGTCCAGTGATATTATTTGATTAGTTGAGTAGTTGATGATTACATGTTTTTATTATTATACTTCAGTGACATATATTTTTGGTACTAAAGGTTGGAAGATTATTAGCTTAATTAGATAAGTGACGAGTCCTATATAATTTGGTTACCAAAGGATGAGGGTCATTAGCTTAATTTGATACACTTAAGAAATGAGTCATATATATTTTGGTTATTGAAGGACGAGAGTCATTAACTCTCCTCCTAGCTAAACAAATGTCCTCATTTTTCCATATTGCAAGGTACATTATTTTCTCGTAAAATTCTGAAATATAATTTGTCGGATTCTCTTTTCAACTTATTTTCTTTATATTCATTACATCGTTTTTCAAATTTTAATCTTCAGAAATGTTATTGAAGCTAGGACGGTTATTAATTCAGAAAATATTAATGAGCTTTTGACAGGTTTTGATTCTATTGGAATGATATATATTTAAGGACTGAATGTTCGAATATCTGTATTGTGATTCTGAAGCTAATATGTGTAATATTTCAATTTCGTTTTTTTTTTCAAAGTTGTGTAAGATGCTTTTGACTTCATTTTCACAGTTGAGATATACTTCATTATTTTATCAGCTGGATTTCAACCGACTAAAACCACCTCCTTTTCCTTCAATCATTCTCTCCATCAAAATGAGGAATTCTCCGTATTTAAAATCTTAGGACATAGTACCTCCCAGACGATAAGAATAGTACCAAATTGGTAAGCTTCCTTTTAGTTAGATTAATAGTTCAGACTATATGTTTATGAATCATTTTCTGTTGATTATATGTTTGGCTTTGAGTTTAGTGGAGCTGATTGTACTTGTAACTTACCTAGAAAGTTGGTCTCGAAGGAGATATTTTTCTAGTGTCGTTTTAAAAAAAATGAGATTCGCTATGGTTTTTAATTTTGTCCGGTAGTGTATTGTAAAAGTAAGCTGCTTTGTTGAAGAGGTCTTATTTTAGCCGATCAGTTCTGGTAAATGCAATAGCTATATTATTCTGTAAGTGTTTCTCATTCTGTAAGTGTTTTTCGCTCCAGTTGTGTACTCATTACGGTGTAAATTCTTATGTACGAATTAAGCTTTTTCCATGGAAATCATGCCTTGCAAATTCAACGTTTGGGCTGTTTCGTAAACTCCGCTCGTTAGAGTTGGCATAAAGAGATTGTAAATGGTCTTATACGCCTTCGTTACTAATCTGGAGATGGTCATGAGGTTACCTTTAGAGGTTTGGCTCCAATTCAAGATGCCGTAGGAAATTCGTTACCGCTATATTTTGCGTAACGTTGCTACTACACCGCAGCCGACCCTGGCCACGGTTTGGGCAATCCCACCCGGCTTCACTCGCTAAGAGGGGTGTGGGAAAAGATATTTTTAAGAAAAGGGCGCCACCCGTTTCTGCGCCGGGACTGCCCTGCCCGCGAGTCCTGAAACGGGAATAGGATCCTCGAAGACCAAACCACCGATGGGATAGGAAATTTCCTATCGTAACAAGAGCTGACGCGACGTTCACTTTGCCACTTCACACAATTAACACTCTGCTTTTTCCATAATACACTATTTATTTTCTTAAAAAAACCTAACAATCCCTATCTAAACTTAATTTTACTTACAGTTTGTTTCTTCTTCTTAGGCCTATCTCCGCCACTTGTTGTCCGCCGTCCTCCTCCTTATAATCCTCCAGTAAGCTCAGAAACGATCCCAAGACAAGCAACCGTCCGCAATTTCCACCCTCGAGCTGCCCTCCAATTCCAAACCGAATTTTTCCGTCGTTACCACTGGTACACCTCGTACTTGCCTCCCACACTCAAGTTCCGCACCGAAAAGAAGAAGCGTCAGCTGTACCTTCGGTCCTATATATGGAATAACAATTTAATTCATTAATTGGCTTGATTGTGTGAAGTGGCAATATCAATTTTTAGAAAGAAAGCGTTTTCCCGCATGATGGTTTTGGGTTTTCCAGAACAAGGCAGTCCCATATTGTGTCCGTAAGGGTTTTGGATCGACCACGTTGCGTGGCGAACGTTACATTACCCCCCCCCCTTCTTCAAGTGGATTTTCCCAAAATCCACTCCAAACAATAATAGACGGGACGGTAACGTTCGACACGCGGACACCCCCGGCGAGCCGCCGAGCGATCTGTGGGCACGGCCTTCAGCGTGCACATGGCTAACAATTTTACTTCCGACGTCGCGTTCACTGAAGCTCGAAACCAAACTCACGAGTCACACTCACAAGTCCAACGTATTAAATTACCGAACCTACGCAACTTAACCCACAACCGAACTAGGTATAGAAAATAAACTAAAAGGAAGGATATGAAACAAAAGGAGAAAAGGAAAAAAAGGAAAAGTCTAGAGAGGGGTGGAAATATCCGTCAAGATCCTCGGAGCAGGAACGCAGGAAAAGAAAAGGATCGCGGGGAGGTGACGAAGATCAGGACCGGTGTGGCCTGTGCCAGTCTATACTTGGTCGTATGGTTAGTCATTGTAGGGCTTCAGGTCTTTGGCCCGCGCCATACGCCGGCGTCTTTGCTCTTCTCGTCCACTAAGTGGTAGGTGGCCGCAGACACCTTCTCCTTCACTATAAAAGGCCCTATATATTCGGGTGCCAGTTTTGCGGAAAAGTACTGGGCCGCATCTGAAAGGACGAAGTTCCTTCTCCACACCCGATCATTTGGATAGAAATATTCTTCTCGCTTCCGGAGGTTATACCGGGTCTGTGCAGTTTCCGCGGCCTTGCTTAAACGAGCAGCTACTTTCTTGCGAACCCTGTTCAGCGCTTCGGCGCGGTTTTTAGGATGAAGATCTCGTTGATCCCCATTTGGAGGCGTGGGTTCTCCGCGGAAGGACACCATCTCCCTTCCCAATTTGAGGAAGTACGGAGTTACGCCCATCGCTTCATGCGTGTATGTTCGAAGCGCACAACCTATCTGGGCGAGATCATTGTCCCACCTGCGGTGATTGTCGGCCACATAGGAGCGCAGCATCCGCTTGATGTTTTGGTTGACGCGCTTTGCTGGGTTGGCCTGTGGGTGGTAAAATGCAGTGTATTGCACCTGCGTTCCAAAATTATGCGCCAAGTTCTCGAAGATCTTGGAACAAAACTGTACCCCGTTGTCGCAAATGATCACTGCCGGAACTCCGAACAGCAGTAAGACGTATTCCTCCACATTGCGCACCAATTCGGGTGCCTTGGCTGTTCGAAGCGGAAATATCATGGTAAATTTGGTGTAATAGTCCACCACGCTAAGGATATAGCAGTTCCCACGCGTCGAGCGTGGTAGGGGGCCTATCAAATCAACACCGATTATCTCCCACGGATGTTTGGCCTGCCCTGCTCGAGATACCATCGAACCTCGGGGTGCCCGAAGTTCGACCTTGACTGCCTGGCATACCTTGCACTTTGCGACATACTTCCGGATATCTGTCCTCATCCCTGCCCAGTAAAAGCGCTGTGCCTCACAATCCAGCGTCCGTTTCACACCCATGTGCCCCGCCTTTGGGTCATCGTGACCCTGCATAAGTTCCTTGCCTCGTTCTCCCTCGGGTAGTACCCGTTTCTACGCCTGAGTTTCCATATTGGGAATCGTCTGGGCGTGTGCTTCCACAGTTCATCCTCTTCCAACCTCCAATCCACGTATTTCCCCGGGTTTTCCGTCACCCTTTTCTTAATCCGCTGGCACCATTTCATTGCTTCCACTGCTACCGAGGCTACCTCTGGAACCCCTTTGAGACTGCGCATCGGGCACCAAGTGCTCCTTGCCTTTACGGTGTACGATGTCAAAATCGTATTGCTGTAGTCGAACTGCCCATCTTGCCAGGCGGCCTGTTGGGTCCTTCAAATTATTCAACCACACGAGTGAATGGTCAGTCACCACAGTGAAATGCGTACCTTCCACGTAAGGGCGCAGTTTTTCCACCGCCCGCAAAACCGCCAGACACTCCTTCTCGGTGGTGGAGTAGTTCCTCTCCGTCCTGCTTAGCGACCGGCTTAAATAGCAGATCACTTTTTCACCATCCGGGTGAGTCTGACTAAGCACCGCGCCCAGCCCCAGATCTGATGCATCCGTTTGGATGCTGAACGAAAGCTATAGTCCGGACAAGTCAGGATGGGTGCCTGAGAAAGGCGTACCTTGGCCTGGACGAAAGCCTTTTCACATTCTTGCATTCAATCGAACCGCTTGTTTTTTTTAAGGAGGGCCGTAAAGGGTGCCATTGCTGTTGCAAAGTCTGGGATGAACCGCCGGTACCACGACACCATTCCTAAGAACTGCCGAACTCCCTTCACACTAGTAGGATGGGGAATTTGGAATAGGCACTCCACTTTACCCGGATCTACGTTCAGCCCCTTCTCGTGCACTACGTAACCCAGGTATTTTAGCTGGCGTCGACAGAACTCGCATTTTTCTCTGAAAACGCGTAACCCCGCCTCCCGAAGCCTTCGGAATACTTCAGAAAGTACCTCCACGTGCTTCCGGAAGTCTTCGGTGACAACCACGATATCGTTCAGGTACGTAAACATGTAGGGCTCGAGCTCAGGTCCCAACACTCGGTCAATAAGACGTTGTCATGTTGCAGGTGCGTTTCGCAGCCGAAATGACATCCTATTAAATTGAAACAGCCCACTTCCTGGTACCGTGAATGCTGTGTATTGGCGTGATGCTTCCGCCATGGATACCTGCCAATACGCTGACTTAATATCAAATGACGACAGATACCTCGCGTCACGTAACTTATCTAGGGTGGCTGCTACATAAGGTATTGGATAAGCCTCTCGTTCCAACATCTTGTCGACGCAGAACAAGTAGCTTCTATCCTTCTTCTTTACTAGAAGGATCGGCGACGACCAAGCGCTCGATAAGGGCTCTATAACGCCCAGCTGGAGCATCTCCTTCAGTTCCGAATCGATATGCTTTTGTACTGCAGGTGACACCGGATAATAGCGCTGCTTGATGGGCAATGCGTCGGTCTTGATGACGTGCTTCACAATGGTGGTACATCCTAACCCCGTACCCATTCGGTCCAATTCCCTCTCTAGGGTCTCCTTCAAGATCGCCTCCTCATGAGTCGAAAGCCGAGATCGTGGTAGTAATTGCTCTGCGGAGCCACATTCCAGCGAGCTAAGCAACTCCCACGTCCCTCCTCGAACGTCCAATAGGACCCCAAAGCGCCACAGGAAGTCCACCCCAAGTATTGTTTTCTCCTTGAGGGACGGCACTACCAACATTTCCATCCATTGGGTACCACCGCCGACTTTGATCGGGACCCAAACAGCTCCCCTGACGGTACACGCAAGGCCGTTGGCCATTCGCACACCTTGGTGTTCCGAGTTTCTGAGCTCAACCCCCAGGGACCTCAGTTCTTCCCATGCATCTTCACCTAATATCGTTCTGGAGGCCCCCAAATCTACCTATCCCAACAACGTTCGACACAAAATATCCACACTAAGGTGGGATCGGTTGTCCCCTGAGCGTTGTTCCAGGAGGAAATCTACCGGGACTCACCCCTTTTGCTTCGGCCGTCCGCCCGTTTTCGATGGCTTCGGCCTGCGCGAGCTCTCCTTGCATTTATTGCCCCGTTGGCCAATAACGCCATGTGTATGCGAAGCTACCTCATTTCTGACTTGCGCGGCCGTCACCAATACCGTGCTCTGCCTGCCGCTTAGTGAGCACGGGAATCGTTTCCCGAACGCCTCGGTTCTGTGTTTCGGGGGTCTGGGTGGGAATCCGGCTCATTTCGATAGATTGCCGGGGAACAGGTAGGGCATCTGGCCCTGACTGTGCTCGGTCGTCCGCACCCAAAGCAACTCCTCGCTTCACGCCATTCCCGAGACCAGTGGCCGGTCCCCTGGCAATTCCAGCATTGCCTTCTGCTCGTTTATCGAGCTACTGCGGCGACTGCCAGCTCTCCGGTGTCTACATACGTCAGATCAGGCTCCAGGAGCCTAGGAGCCCTCTGGTTGGGTGGTGACACAAAGGCCTCCACCGCCACTCCTGTGGATTCGAGCTTCCTCCCCAGAGTGGCGAGCTCGGCTATCGTTCCCACTGGCATGAGACCTAACTGAGTTTGGTAGAAAGGGGCTATATTTTTCCGCAGAATCCTCAGTTTCTCTCCCTCGCCGCACCTAGTGGACAACCTTCGGAATAATCCCTCCATCACTGCTACATACACGCCGATCGACTCACCATTGCCTTGTGTTCGATGGCGTTTCTCCGCCCATAGCCGATCATCATAGTCGGGAGGCAGGAATTCTGCCTCGGCAAACCTCGTCCCACGTCTCAAAGGTCCCTCGATTGGCTCGGAACCAGATTAGCGCCTTGCCCTCAAAAAGATCGATGGCCGAGCGAAACAGGTGGGCCTTCGACATACCTTGAGCTTTCCGGAGCTCCCCCACCCTCTCCAAGAAAGCGTTAACAAAGCACGAGGCCTCACCTGAGAATTTAAAGCCACATTTGGCTACTTCCAGGATTTTAGGCGTAGCCGTCGGGAGATTTTTCGGTGTCAAAAAGCCTGGCACTTCTCCCCTTGGCGGCTTCTCGTCCTCCGAGTTTTCAACTGTCGGTGCGAAATCGTCTTCTTCCTCTCCCTCTTCGGCCCCTACGACAATCCTGCCCATAGCCTGCACCAGACGCCGTCGCAGTGGATCGACGGTGGGTTCCTCTGTACCCTCCTCCTGGAGCATGTTACGGATCCGCCGCAGCCCGAACTCAGACTTAGCCTGAGCCTTTAGAAACTCAGGGGATTTGAGGTACCCCCTGTAATCCACCGCAAGCGCCTCTACTTCCTTCTCCGTTGCCGTGACAGCCTCCAGGTATTGTTCGTAGTTGAACGGGTATTGGATGGCGCATAGGGACGTCTCTAGCAGCGCCTCCACCCGCAGTGTCTTTCGGAGCTCCTTCCGCATGGCTTCGACGGTACCCGTAGGCATGCTGCGTACTTCCAACTCATACGCCAGCTCCTCCTTGTTTAAGCGGTCAACCGGGGCTTTGGTGAACTTCGCCACGTGGAATCTAGAAGGGGGAGGTCAGCACAAAAAGAAAAGAGAAATACAAACTAGACGGGGAAAAAAGGTCGCTTCCTTCTTTATTTTCTTATTACTAAATATACAATTTCTCTGACGTCACTACACACCCGCAATTTTACACACCCGCAAATTCACACTCCCGCAATTGCACGCACGTGTCAGCACTCTTAAAATGGCCACTTTTATACCACAGACACACTCACTGAACTTGTCGAACGTATCCGCCGTTCGAACGCTACCGTACCCAAGTCCTGTTTTTTTAACGGCCCCACGTTGGGCGCCAAATGTTACCGCTATATTTTGCGTAACGTTGCTACTACACCGCAGCCGACCCTGGCCACGGTTTGGGCAATCCAAACCGGCTTCACTCGCGAAGAGGGGTGTGGGAAAAGATATTTTTAAGAAAAGGGCGCCACCCGTTTCTGCGCCGGGACTGCCCTTTCCGCGAATCCTGAAACGGGAATAGGATCCTCGAAGACCAAACCACCGATGGGATAGGAAATTTCCTATCGTAACAAGAGCTGACGCAACGTTCACTTTGCCACTTCACACAATTAACACTCTGCTTTTTCCTTAATACACTATTTATTTTCTTTAAAAAAACCTAACTATCCCTATCTAAACTTAATTTTACTTACAGTTTGTTTCTTCTTCTTAGGCCTATCTCCGCCGCTTGTTGTCCGCCGTCCTCCTCCTTATAATCCTCCAGTAAGCTCAGAAACGATCCCAAAGACAAGTAACCGTCCGCAATTTCCACCCTCGAGCTGCCGTCTAATTCCAAACCGAATTTTTCCGTCGTTACCACTGGCACACCTCGTACTTGCCTCACACACTCAAGCTCCGCACCGAAAAGAAGAAGCGTCAGCTGTACCTTCGGTCCTATATATGGAATAACAATTTAATTCATTAATTGGCTTGATTGTGTGAAGTGGCAATATCAATTTTTAGAAAGAAAGCGTTTTCCCGCATGATGGTTTTGGGTTTTCCAGAACATGGCAGTCCCATATTGTGTCCGTAAGGGTTTTGGATCGGCCACGTTGCGTGGCGAACGTAACAAATTTTGGAAAGGAAATGCGCATATATAATTTGGATTTTTTTCTTTGGAAAGAAGTAGAAGCGACGTAGAAGATCAATGAAGACAGCCAGTTTTTTTCCTTAGATCATTTAGTGGAGTCCATGTTAGTGTCTCGTCTGTTAGAAGTCCTAAATATTTTATTTTTTCTACTCTCTGGAGGCTTGTTTCGTTGATTTTTACGTGTCTTGTTCTTTTGTTTGAAAATAATATATTTCGTGTTCGCGGCGTTTATTGCCAATCTACTTTTCAGAAGCCAATATCAATACTTGTCCAGGTCAATATTTACTTTTTGTTCAATTTCGAGATTAGTTTTACCTGAGTATACGAGCACAGTGTCAACTGCGTACATAACCACTTCCGCAGCAAGGTCTGCTTTTTTATGAAGTTGATATAAAGTAAAAATAGCGTTGGTTCTAGGATCGAGCCCTGCGGAACACCTATGCTAAATTTAGCAGTTTTGCTTTTGACACCGCCAATTAGTGTATTTTGAAATCTATCCGTCAAGTAACTGCGTATTAATTTATTTGCTTTTCCAACAATTCCATATTCACTGCGCTTGGTGATTAAAGTGTCATGTGTAACTGTGTCGAAGGCTTTCTTTAGGTCGACGAAAACTGCTGCAACAGTGGCACTTATCCAAGTTATCATTTAAAAATCTAATTACATCAGGAATGGCATCTGTTATACCTTTGCCCGCCTGGAATTCGTACGTTTCTATCCAAGATCTTGTTTTTTCTTTCATTCGAGAATCTATAATTTTTTGAGGATTTTACTTAAGAAATTCAAGAGTGAGATTTGTCTGTATTTGTTTTGGTCAGTTTCATCACCCCCTTTAGAAATCGGTATAACTGCAGAGATTTTTAAGGTGATTATCAGCAATATTTTCTTTGATTAATTTGAGGTCATCTACGGAGATACCATCAGGACCTGGTGCAGTATGGTTTCGTAGAGAATAAAAGGTTTCAATTATTTGTTTTTTATTGATTGTTCTTAAATGTAAAGAAAAGATTGGGGTTGTGTTTCGGGACGATGATGTCCGTATCGTATTTATAGTGATTATGTCTGAATAAATCATAATAAATAATTTTCTTGAAGTGTTATTATAATTTTGGTTTGATGCTGGTACAATAATTGTTCCTGAATTGATATGTGTAAAGTCTTCGTTGTTTTCTTGGATAATGGTACAATGTGCTTTCTTGTTTTTTAACAAGGATATTGTAAAATTTTCTGGTTCTGCAATCTTGCATATATTTTTACTTACATAATTTTTACATTGGTTGATCGAAATATTTTTATTGTTTAACATTGTAATTTCTTCATTCATAATATATTTTCCGTATTAAGTTGCTAAGGTAGTAGTTCAATACATATCCATTTCTTGGGTATTTGTATGCAAGGACTATTGTATCTTTAAATTTAATTACATAAATTTTAGAGTATTCTAGGACATTGATTATGGGTGTGTTCGAATCTTCTTTGTAAATAATATTTTTAACTTCTTTTGGTTCGCCAGGTGGTCTGGC
Organism: Oxycera nigricornis; assembly: GCA_963942545.1. Classification (NCBI taxonomy): domain Eukaryota; kingdom Metazoa; phylum Arthropoda; class Insecta; order Diptera; family Stratiomyidae; genus Oxycera; species Oxycera nigricornis. Next base: position 63,959,756 of record OZ012660.1, on the reverse strand, counting down.
CTGCTGTTTCGCAAGGAGCTCCGTTGACAGCCAATTCAATAGCATAAATTGTGCCTTTGTCGGGGAGTGCGTAAGGCCCCGGTGATTTCACTAGCTGCGATCCTTCTCATCCTGTTTAGCAGGTTTACATTGGATGTTTTTGCAATAGCTGGCCACCAAACAACTGCGCCGTACAGAAGAATTGGTTCCAATATCGCCGTATAGAGCCATGATACGATTTTCGGTTTCATTCCCCACTTTTTACCAAAAGCTCTTTTGCAGCAGTAGATTGCGCATGCCGCCTTACGCGCTCTTTTTTCTGTATTCGCTTTTCACGCGAGCTTGGCGTCCAGAATTAGTCCAAAAATTTAACTTGATTAGATGGTATGAAGTTTATTACCAAGCGTTTGGGTGGTGCTAATTCCTATTGTGGAGTTGATGTTCCTTCTGCTTGGCAGTTGCCTGATGAATGCCATGAGGTTGTCTTCGACACTGCTTTCCACGAATGCTGTACCAATAGCCTTATGGTTGACATTGTTGGAAGCCCCTTCAATGTCTAGAAGAACTGCTTGCGTATATTCTTTGACGGTTAGCGTTTAGCCATGGCAGTGCTATATTGATTACCTTATGGATCTCAACAGATGAGGCGTTATCCATTTCAGGGGATTTAAAAGGTTGAAATGAGCTGATTGGCTATCGTATGAGCCTGTCGTTTGCAGGTGGTTGACAGGCAGTTTGGGCGCGTATGTGGATCAGATTTATTAGCCACATACCTTTTACCCAAGAAGTTCGTGTCCATGAGAATCGATAGCATCTCGGCGCTGGATTGAGTCCAGACCCTATTTGCATCTTAGACTGAACCCAAAAATAAAGGGGAGCTCGTCATGACTTTTTGCAGACAACTGACATCCACGTTTTCTATTTCTACACAGAAACTTCTCCAGAATGTGCATTTAGATTTTCTGATACAGCATTTGAGCTCCTTTAGTTTTAGTCTATAAGAAGACCAGTCATTGGATTCTTAAGTCCAATGGCAGGACTTCTTACATTCCATCCGCAGCTCCACAATGTCACTGTTCCACCATGGGGGCTTATACTTCCCCTTAGGCTTCGATGGACTACATGCGCACCTTGCTGCTTGATTGAAGGCAGATGGTAGGGTCCTAATAATTTCGTCGAGACCGCATTAGTCTTCAATCCTTGGAGGTACACCTTCAAGCGCAGACCAGGAAACGTGTTAGAATTTGACCCAATCCATCATCCTTTTGTTAGTGAGGATTGAACTTACTGGAGGGTCAGAAACAACGTTGAACATTATATATAAATGGTCAAAGAACGAGCATCCTTGTGATACGTGCCAAATCTTGAAGGCCTGGTTGAAGAGCTCGTTACTTAAAGAAATGTCCAAAACCTCTCTACCGCTTGCCGTATTGAAAGTAGGATCCTCCCGCTGTCTATTGCTGGACTGGCTTACCTTGGCTTTCTTCCAGTTGTCCACCAGAAGGTCAATGAAGGTCCATGAATCTCTATTGTGTTGGTTGCCCGTTCATGGAAGATTTTGTCCTTCTGGGAGAGACCGTCGGGGGGTAAATCTTTCAGCAATTTGAAGACTTTGAAGGCAGATCTTCTGTCCCTGGAAGCAGCAACTGCTGCTACTTCTTGACACCTGAAGTGGAAACGTTGTTGTAGGAGGCGCCAGCAACAATGCAGGCTGGCTTGTTCGCCGTTGCCTTGGTGTTGCCGCTAGCGCCAATTGGCTTACTTGAGGAGGTGCTTGCTGCTGGCATATGGTGCATACACCCCTTAAATAAGTGGGGGGTAGGCTGGTTGTCATCCAATTGGACATTACGGTCTTCTTCCCTACAGAAGGACGCGTCCACATCTTCCACTTCCCTTTCGGGCTGAGCGGATCATCCTTTTTATCACTTCCTGAACTCATTGCAATTGATTCCCCCTCGCAGCCGCCATCTCCTTTCATTGTGCAGTTTCCCTGAAACCCCATGGTTATTTATGCTGAAGCAGGGAGGCCATGCAAGCGTTGGCACATTCACTTAAGAGGTTATGTACTCAGAGCTGGGCCAGAAACCAATCAGGAGTCTGAACTCAACTCAACCTACACGGCCAGACTAGTGGCGACGTGTTTCGAATGTACCACGAGGCCTGCCAAGGTTTTACCTGGACGGAGGCAGCAGTGGCATCAGCCTGAAATCCATTTCTGCAAGATGTCTCTCTTGCGTACTCAGGCGACAGAATACCACCACTATCAGTCCAAAGTATCAGGTAGAGTCCTGTACATCTTGCCTTCTAAGTTTGCTATGGGGCATTTCACGTGAAACCGACAACGAAAAAAAAGTGAGGTTCTGAAATTCGTTAATATTGGGCACATTTCTACTTCTAGGGTATATGAATGTGTACACTTAATATTTTTGTTATTTGATGTTTAGTTGTTAAGATATTGGATTCTATAGAATTCAAATTTTCACAGCAGGGGTTTTTTGAAATTTTATTTTCATATTGATGTAAATTATAATCAAATAATAAATGTAGTGTTTTGCATAGAAAATTTACGGTTCTTTTTTATTTTCAAAAGAGATTCCGAATTTGAATTTTTTTTCTAGTTTTAAACCTGAAGTGAATATTTAAAATATTTTTTTCAATAACTTCGACCATTTTATTTTTTAATTTTTTTTGCTTTAAAATAAAGATTAACATGTATACAATTTACCATAAAAATTCCAGAGTGAGATCTAAATTAGTTTAGGAGATACACCAATTAGAGTACGTGCATGTCCCACTGGACGCTTGCTAAATTTGGCTGGTTTGTGCGAAAAAAGACATACCTACATAGTGAAACTACTGTAACGTCACCTATTTATGCATATAGACATACATATTTTGAACTAGTTTTACATTTGATACCTATATAATCTTAATAATGATTGATAACTAAATGAAACAATATTGTATCAAAAGAAAAATATTTTATTTTATATTTTTTACAATAATACTATTTCTATCAACACTGGTTCGTTTTATAGCCATACCTTTAGTAGTTGGAACAAAACAGTGGTACGTTTTTGTCCCTGGAATAGTTACTGAAGATTGAAATCGAGGCTGGAGGTAAATTCTTTGGCGTTCAATATCATCTTTGGAGCAATAATAAATGACTGTTTGAGTTAAATTTGAATTCGCCCATTCATACAATTGTTTTGGCGTGATAATTGCTCTAGTTGGAGGTAACTGTAAGCTTGCACGTGTCGCTAAACGTTTCAAGTTTCCTCCAAGACCATCACATGGTCTCTTACCGTGAGAGGTTGCGTGAAAATGAAACTTTGCATTTGTCTTAAAATCTTGTTTATAATAAAATAGGTTTGCAAAATTGAGCCTATTTTTAAAATGTTGAGGGGCACCATCTGTGATATAGATAATTTTTGATGCAAATATTCCTTTTTTTAAAAGATGCTCGTGCAGAATTTTTTGGAAAGCATAGAAAGTAGCTGTGTCATGCTTTAAATCGTCTGAAATCATTACTATGCTACCGTGTTTTATTTCACTTTCATTTCTATAATAAAAGACGGATGTTAGCAGTATTGCCTGCCCATTATTCCAATGAAAAGATTGAGCTGCGTCTTGGACAACCAAACCTATAATTTTCGGCAAAGTCGCATTGCACTATGATTTCACATTCTGTGATGTTCTCCTTAATTTTTTTGAAATAAAGTGCTTGCTCTTTTGCAATGTGGGCATGGGGTTTCAATTTATTTAAAGCGTCGCACAAACTATCTACGAAATCATCAGATGGAAGTATTTGAGTAGATATCGTGAAGCGCTCTGTGCCAACCCATTTTTCAAATTGCACGTTTGTTACTTGATTGTCATCAAATATCATTTTTAAATGATCACGAATGCCATTCACGCCAGGATACGATTTACAACATTCTGTTGGCGGTGTCTTTAAAGTCGTTAAATGACATTTCGATGTTGGATTAGGACACATCATATTGCGAAGGCAATCTTTGTACGAATAAAGTTGCATGGCAGTTCTAGCGGTTAGATTTGCAATGTCTCCTCCATTCAACATCAGCTTGACATTTTGATGGTAAACACAAACACACACCATATGTGTTCCAGAATCGCCAGCGAGAATACATTGTTTGGGTCTTCGGGTAAAAAAATTTGTTAGGCCTATCTTAACATTCGGATATTTACTTTTAAATTTCTGATAAAGTGCATCAATGTTGCACATTAAAAGTTGTTTTTGGATGTGTATTCTTTTTCCATCATGTACTTTCAGGGATACAAAATCTTTTTTGCCGGGCATGATGCGACTAATGTCTTCTCAGAGGTAAAAAGATTCCACCAAGTTTTCTGCATCAACGGATAATTTACGGCCACCTCGAGGATTAGGAGATGATAAAATGCCAAACTGATCTACTAAATTCTTTGCTTTTCTCGCTTGCCATCTGGTAGTTTTAAATTCTTCAACAAGTTTATTTTCACTCCAACATTTGGGTGCTACAGTTAATATCATTGTCTTCATAGTCATTGTCTTCAACTGCTTCAAAATTTCTTGGTTTTGGTCTCGGCCAGTTTAGGTAGCACTGTGTTTATACTTATCTTCGGGAACGTACGGTACATCTTGGAAATTTTGTGGAGCCTCAACTGAGGATTGACTATTCCGCAGGAGATTTTCTTCCGCTATTGAAGGTGTTTCAGCCGACATTCGTTTCCTGCAGGATGCACACACATACACATTTTTTTTTTCGTCGTTGGGAGATGGAAATCTTCAAAAGATACCGAGTTGCTCCTGCTTCTCGGCATGTCGAATTTCTACCGACTAAAACCACCTCCGTTTCCTCCAAAAAATCTTTACTCCATAGTTCATTGCTTGCACTGTCCGTGTGCAATTATTTCCTGAAAGCTTGTTCATTTAAATAGTACTTCCCAGACGATGTATATCGGTATAAGGGATAGTACCAGTATCTCAAAAGTTTTATTCAGAGTTCAATATATCTAATTTTGTTTCACATTTGTAGCAGGAAAAAAAATATTAGCGTTCTTAAAAAAAAAAAAGATATATATATATATATATATATATATAAAGGAAAAAGGAAAAAATAGAAAAAAGAGAAAAAACAATTTAATTAAATTAAAATTTAAAAAAAAAAAATTAAAATTAAAAAAAAATTGATAATAAAAAAAACATTACCGTTCTTAATTATTCAAATTGAATTTTCAGTAAATGTTTACGTAGCATGATTTTAAATGTCATTATGTTACGCGCTTCTTTTATTGTTTGAGGTAGCTTATTGTAAAAATTTGATGCGGTGTTAATCGGATCCATCCTCAGGCGCTCTGTCCTAGCAAATTTTATTAAAATTTCATTTGCGTTTCTCATATTGTAGTCGTTTTTTCTCCCATTTATGTCTAGTTTCCATTTTTCAACTAAACTTTTAGGAATTTTTCTTATGTCTTTAAACTTTCGATGAGCCAGTAAATTAAATGGATTGAAACACCGATCACCATAATAATAATTCAATAAAAATGAGTAAACTTATAACGAACGTAGCTCACTAAGAGGTTAGAACAACAACTAAAAAATAACAAGCATTGGTTGCCAGGATACTTCCATCTCTTCCTATTATACAACTTTGATTCGTTTTAATAAATTTACTCTTTTTGAAACTAAGAGATGGCATTGTTATTCGTGTGTCTGAAGCGATTGTTACCTAATTGAAAGGTCCTTAATTCTGCGCTTCTGCAGCATAGCTTTTTTCTCCGTGTTGATCTCAGCGCCGCCCCACGGTAAAAGTGGTGTTCATAACCGCCACAATGAGAAAAATCACGTAAAATCATGTTTTATTTTTATGATGCTTTCTACACAAGTTTTTTTTCAAAATAATACATTTTATTTTAATCTTATGATACAAACAGGCAAAAATTATAATACACAATCAATATTCTTGAAAAATAATCAACGTTTTAATGTGTTTCGACATCACCAACCAGCTTTAACAAGTGGCAGGTATCACACTCAGGGCGCATGCACGTACTCTAATTGGTGTATCTCCTAAACTAATTTAGATCCCACTCTGGAATTTTTATGGTAAATTGTATACATGTTAAGCTTTATTTTACAGCAAAAAAAAATAAAAATTAAAATGGTCAAAGTTATTGAAAAAAATATTTTAAATATTCACTTCCGGTTTAAAACTAGAAACAAAATTCAAATTCGGAATCTCTTTTGAAAATCAAAAAGAACCATAAATTTTCTATGCAAAACACTAAATTTATTATTTGATTATAATTTACATCAATATGAAAATAAAATTTCAAAAAACCCCTGCTGTTAAAATTTGAATTCTATAGAATCCAATATCTTAACAACTAAACATCAAATAACAAAAATATTAAGTGTACACATTCATATACCCTAGAAGTAGAAATGTGCCCAATATGAACGAATTTCAGAACCTCACTTTTTTTTCGTTGCCGGTTTCACGTGAAATGCCCCCTATGTTAACTTCTGCCAGGATTATAGTTATTAGGATTGTTAGAGCTATTAGATTAGTCTTTATTTTGAGGGTTATTGCGTATAATATTTTTGTATATAACCTTCCCGTTGGTAGTTAAAACGTTGTTTCCACGGCCTTACTTTACTGTGAATTTGATGTAGCATTGGGCTAGTTTATTCCTTCGATTCTGTTTCGCAAAGATTTTTTCGTTGGGCTGGAAAGATTAAAATGCCCTATTTTTATTCTCAATTTTAATCATTGATTCTTATTTCTGGTCTAAGATTTGTTTTAAGTGGAAATATTTTTTGTGGTTAAAATTCACATGGGTCTTATACTGGTGACTGAAAGAAGTGTATTGTTATCTTCGTATAATACGTTATATATTACTTCTGCAGGTGATGTTTTATTTTGTGTCCAGATCTTTCGCTTTCTCTCTCTCTCTCTCTCTCTCTCAATACTACCGTTTGTAATTGAATGCAATAGGGTGGTAAAATGCTGGATACATAATTTAACGACTAGAATCTTAGTAATGTTACTAATAAAGATACTCTCATTGTCAGTTACTAAACATTTTATTTTGAGGAATATGATTAGTAGTAAGGACCATGCTTTCCCATCTTTTTATTCAGTGTGCGCAAAGACAAGCAATACGGAAGTATGGTCAGAAATCAGACACGCTCCCTGTATAAATAGATGCGAAAGCGTGGTCAATTCAAGCAAAAAAATTTGTTCTTTTTATGCCACAAATGGAAGTGAATGGGTGAGCATGCGAATTTTTATGCTTATATGATTGTCCCACCTAAGGGTCCGACATTTGGCTTGAAAGTGCGATTCACCTGGTATCATAATGCACGATAGCGAAGTTTTCTGGTGATGTCATACCTCACGGAGTTTCAGATGAATTTAACTCGCAAAATACGTTCTACTAGTCGCTCCTGTGTGGTTGGGTATCGATGTGCCTGTGTGCATCTTGCTTATTCATATAAATGTTGATTATGATTTGGTCCGAGCATTTCCAAGATATCTTCGGACCGTCGTGAGTTACCTGCAATGGTGGGACGAATCAGGAACATGACCTGACTTCTGGTGTTAGAGTTGGTAACCGCACTTTGTTTACCTGTGGTAGCTACCTTTAGATAAAAAGGTGCTGCCACTACAACCAACCAACCACTTTGTTTATCTGGCTAGCACGTGATTTTGCTTGTTTTCATTGATTAATTGCATGGTAATTTGAATACGTATACTGCATATACTTAACATATGCTTATGCATATATATATATATATATATATATATATATATATATATATATATATATATATATATATAAGTTAACACCATCAGCGATACCCCTGCCTTCCAGCACTTCCCATTATCCAAATACCATTCAACTTATCCTCTACATTCTTTCCCACGCTAGTTTCCCCGAAAACCGCTGGCATGCACTTTTCAACGGCAGCGCATCTTCAGGTATCACAGTGAACTCGATACTGTGGAATTCATTTGTGCAAGGTTGCGTCTGTGCACCTTCGGATCATGTAGATTTGATAATTTATAAATTTAGGAAAATATAGAAATTTAAGTCAGTTGTCATAGCACGCTTGAATAAATCGCTTCTCTTTGAAACTTGTGTTTTTTTTTGTGTCGCTTCCGAGAAGTTTCTTTAACTGGCGCCCGATCTAAAGTTAAAACGCGGTGTGAGAGAAAATAGTAAAATATTTTTTTCCGATCAAGTGCAAATTCTACTCTCATATTAAAGTAGAAGTGGAAGTAAAATTAAAGAGTGAAACAATTTTACCACTATTCAGTGCTACCCATAACTTTTGTTGCATCAAGTGCCAAAAATTGCAAATTGCGTTGCCAACACTCTACTCTAAAATCTGTGCATTTCCTTACCCTTAATAATTCTTTTCGAAATGAATTTGGAAACCATGGAAGCGACGATCCGACAACTCACTGGGGCGGTAAACACACAGATCGAGCAAGTGAAAAGATTGGAGACGAGACTACTTCAGGTCGAATGTAGATCCCAAAAAGCTTCAGAAGAAGCTCAATCTCAAGATCTAATCGTTCCCAGAACGGAAAAAGATCTTGAGGAAATCAGGAGGCTCTCTGATTGCGTAAGAGACTTGCAAGTATTCGACGAGAATCTTGTTCAATACTTATCATGGATCTACAATGTGGAAACAATATTGCAGGAATACAAAATAGTTCGCAATAAATCCATATTTCGAGCAATCCTACGCCATACCAGACAAAAGATTAGAGGCCCCGCGGATACTGCCCTAATCTCTTATAACATTTTTGATGATGATTGGTTACGCATTAAAAAGTGCTTTTCGCTACACTATGCTGACAAAAGGGACGTCAGGACCTAGAACATCAGCTACACTCAATGGTTCAAGGTCGTAGGAGTCTTGATGAATTTTATGCTGCTGTTAATCATCAGCTTTCACTGTTGATTAATAAAATCAAAACAGAAGACAATTCCCAAGAAACAATTACTGCTCTAACTGAAAATTATCGAAATAGAGTCTTGGATGTTTTCGTTCGCGGAATCTCGCGGTGATCTCTCGAAAATGTTGATCATCCAAAAACCTCAAACCCTACCTGAAGCCTACGCTTCGTGCCTTGAAGTTCAAAATCTGAACTATAGAAGCATCTCAATTCACCAAAGGAATCTACCTAACGTTGTTTCAACTCCTATAAACCAAATTTCTATTCCGCATAATGGTAGAGAAAAATTTATTCCTATTCAGCCATATAGTCATTTATCGCTCCAAGAGCGAAATAAAGCTTCCAATATTCAAACCAATTTCAAAAATCAGCGACCTAAATTTAGTCATAACCCGCCAATCAGACCAACACAACCAACGACTCCAGTTCCTATGGAAATAGATCATTCAGTTCAAACACGTAAGGTAAATTACATGAATAGACCAGCAGGTGTTGATACAACAAGGCATCCGTACGGATCCGAAAACTATACAGCCAAGCTGCAAAGGCTATACAGCCTAGGGATAGAAGAGCAATCAGATGAAACTCCCCGCGAATCTTTAGATGATATTCATGGAAGATCAAGAAAATTTCGATGACGGATACTATCATGAGTCCGAGGACAACGAGGACAACCTGGACGAAAATCATCTAAATTTTATGATGGACGCCTCTCTAGCGTTCCCTACATAGAATATACTCTCAAAAATGGGCAAATTCAAAAATTTCTTGTAGACACCGGGGCGAATAAAAATTTCATTGCAAGTAACTAGGTGAAAATGCCAAATTGCTTCAACCTCCTTTTAAAATTCAATCAGCTGCAGGCGAAATACCTATCACCAAAAAAGTTACCGGTCATTGATTTTTACGCCCTTCCATCATCGGGGATGACACGCTGAAACAGTTGGAAGCCGTTATAGACAGAAAGAATAATATTCTTCTTATCAAGCCTAATATAAAAATTCCCTTGATGGCAAAGGAGTCAAGACAAGTAAATTCAATACAGGTGAAGTGTGATCACTTAGACGAATATGCTAAGTGCAAACTTCAACAGGTGATAGACACATTTCCGCAAACCTTCGGTCCAATAAGTGACAAGGAATATATTGAAACTAGCATTAGAGCAGAAATTAAAACTTCAACGTCTGACCCTATTTACAGCAAATCCTACCCTTACCCTGTGAACATGCGAGTAGAAATTGAGCATCAGATTGCACAAATGCTAAAGGATGGCATAATACGCCCATCTAAAAGTCCTTACAATTCGCCGGTCTGGATCGTGCCGAAAAAGCCGAATTCTGCGGGCGAGAAACAGCACCGATTGGTTGTCGATTTCAAATGGCTCAACTCCGTCACAATTCCCGACACTTATCCCATCCCGGATAATACCAACACCCTCGCGAGTTTTGGGAAGTCAAATTTTTTTACGACTCTCGATCTTACATCTGGATTTCACCAGATAAAAATGAAGGAAGCAGATATGGAAAAAACTGCATTTTCTACTGCCAATGGCAAATTTGAATTCACACGGTTGCCATTCGGGCTTCGAAACGCACCATCCATCTTCCAAAGGATGATCGACGACGTTATCAAGTCATTCATTGGAAAAATATGCTTCGTCTACATAGACGACATTATCATCCTCGAACCTCGAACCTCAGAACTATATTCGAGCAGTTCCAAAAATCAAATCTAAATGTAAATTTCGATAAGTCAAAATTCCATAAAACGCAAGTCTAATTTTTGGGAAGCGTTATTTGCCAAGAAGGCATATTGCCAGACCCTAGGAAAATTTTGGCCATCAACCAAATTAAACCCCCGAGAAATTTAAAGGACCTTCAATCATTCTTGGGACTAGCATCATACTATCGTAAGTTCATTAAGGACTTCGCTAAGATCGCAAAGCCCTTAACAAATATAACGGGAGGTGAAAATGCCCAGATTAAAGCAAACCAGTCAAAAAAGAAACAGATTCATCTCCAAAAACTAGAACTCGATGCCTTCAATACCTTGAAACAATTGCTCACTTCTTCCGAGATCCTAATTTTCCCGGACTGAGAGAGACTACGGAGCCAAAAAAGTGAGAATAGTCACTGACCATCAACCACTGACGTTTGCGTTAAGCAACAGAGTTCAATTATAAACTGCTTTACAAGCCGGGAAAAACTAATTTCGTTGCGGATGCACTCTCCAGGCTACCATTACAAGCGAACGCACTGTCTCCTTCTGACACGGATACTGGTCAAAGTTTTCGCACTCCAAATACTTCCGATACCTTAACGGCGCATGGTAGGGATACCACAATCTCCTCTACCACGCTAACCGCGCACAGTGCAGAAAAAGATGCCTCAGACCTTATCCCATACTGTGAAGCTCCGATCAACGTGTTTCGGAATCAATTAATAATTTCGCAAGGTAAAGAGCTACATGATTTCGAGGAGCCACATCCATCTTACCGTCGATTTTTTATTAGACTCAACAGAATTGATAAAAGCAGCTTGATTAAAGTACTGAAAGAAAATCTAAACCCCAATATTGTGAATGGAATAAAAATACCTGAGCACTACCTCCAACTTTTACAGCAAATATACAAAGACTATTTTTCAAAATTCAAGGTCAGAATAACCCAAAGAATTGTAGAAGACATAAAAAATGAGGATAACCGGTTTTAAAATTATCCAAACCGAACATAGAAGAGCCCATAGAATATATAGAGAAAACAAGCAACAAATCTTGGAAAAATACTATTTTCCACAAATGGCAAAGCTCATAAAGAAATATACAGCAATTTGTGATGTCTGCAATACTTCCAAATACGATCGACATCCTCACAAACCGGAGTTCCAAGAAACATCAATGCCTCAGTATCCAACTGAAATATTGCATATGGATATAATCGACCTCAAAGGAGAAAAATTCATTACCTGCATAGATAAACTTTCGAAATTCACAAAATTTTTCCACATAAAAAACAAGTCAGTCTTACATCTTCGTGACAAAATAATCAAAATGCTACACTACTTCACCATCCCGAAAATTCTTGTTTGCGACAACGAAGGAAGTTTCATTAGTCCTATAATCTTCAACTACATCGAAATGTTAGGGATTAACGTAGCACCGTCTCAGAAAAGCGAGGTGAACGGCACAGTTGAGAGATTACACTCAACCATATTAGAAACTATAAGATGCCTTCAGCGAGAATACCCGAGTCTAGCATTCAAGGAAGTTGTAAATATATCGGTGGACCGATACAATAATTCTTACCACTCGGTGACTAAAACAAAACCGGCTGACATATTTTTTGGAAGATCCGACAGAATAAACTATCAGGAGCTTTTAGAATATCGAAACAAGCTTAATCAAAATTTGAAACAGGAAATAGCCAGGAAACAGCGAAACATAATTGATGCTCACAATCTGAAGAGAGATAAACCAAAAAAGTACTCGCTATGTGATATTGTCTATAAACATGATAAGCAAATAAAAGCCAAAAATAAACCAATGTTCAAAAGGGAGATAGTGGCAAAAGATAACCGCGCCACTATAACTACAACTTCAGGCAAGCTAATACATAAATCCCATTTTAAAAGCACATCTCTTATCACATCTACATCTAATAGGAAAATATTCCTTTCGCAAGGGCCACTTCAAATTCAACGACGCCGAGTATACGAGTAGAGAAATAGAAAACCTTCACTTCATGCCCTCCCTCTTTTCAAGGCAACATAACATTCAAGCACGAGCTTCATCTGAATAACGTTAAAAAATTGCAGAAAATATCCTTTGATACTGTCGTTTCCATCAGTAACGATATTATAATCGCCATGTTCTTAATAATTTCTGTTATCCTATTCTTATACATCGCATTTTGCCAAAAAAAAATTAGGGATTCCACGTTGCAAGTTAACTTGCCCTTTACTTACCCTGATCCTGTAGCTATTCCACCCTAACCTGCGGGACGCAGATTCTTGAGAAGGGAGGAGTTAACACCATCAGCGATAACCCTGCCTTCCAGCACTTCCCATTA